>JBAMNC010001678.1:0-96550 GCA_037902135.1 Cetoscarus ocellatus
CATGATTGCTGTGTGTGCTCTCCTTTTAGCAGTGTTTTCTGTATTTGTAGTTGTTTTTCTTCTGCTGTAATTTGTGCCATAATGTGTTGCAATTGTTTTACATCTTTGAAATTCATTTTTAGCATCTTTTTGAAGTGGTTCTACACCAAGAGGTTTATTATGTATTTTTTACATGCCTTTATGGATTTGTGAGCTGTATTGTGGCCCAAATCAATCTTATCCCCAGATCTGTGCATGTCAGGCCCATTCAATAATCCAGCCATATAACATAAATGCATCAATCACCCTTTGGCTCTAGAAGGTCAGTCCTCAGCAGGGACCAATCAGATCCCAGGGTGTGCTGTACCACCCCTGGTTACTCTGCTTTGGCCTTGAGCACAGCTATAGTTTAGACAGAGAAGATTGCTGTAAAAAAAAAAAAAAAAAAAACACGTCAGAATAGTATATAAAACGCCCCCCAGTCTCATGTTTACATAGCAGGCACATTTTTGCAGTATGATTGAATGCTACTTGTTAGTCCCTGCATGTACAGGTCCTTTTTAAAAGAGTATAAGTCATTCGGTTTTGCTCTGCTTCTCTGTTTTATGAACAATCAAACCAGTGTGTTTACAAATTTATGGCAGACGTTATGACAGCATAAACCTAACTAACAAAATCTGTATTTAAACCCTGAACACTGCTGCATTCATCACCCTGAAACCAGAACAAGAAGCCAGAGGGGCACGGATGTTTGTGTGCATGTTAAAGAAGAAAATGGGCTTTCTGTGCTTTAATAGTTGCCCAAGGTGTTTTGTTTTGAGAGTCATCAAGAGCCCAGGTAGTAAAAAAAAATCCTAAAAAGAAGTAAGGGGTCCAGAAACTGTAAGGATTTACAATATCAGAAACACAAAATGTCTTGAGTGATTCAGCACAGTCCAAATTGTTCTTCGGAAAGTGCTACTGGCAAACTACAGTTTAAACCACCAGATTCAACGCCCACCTTGGAGACAGTAATTTCGCAGCATACAGTAAGTAAAGTTGGTAAAAGTGAGTAGAATGAGGACATTCAGAGTTTCAGGGCTTGAACAAACATGTCATTTAATAACATTGTTGATTCATTTGTTCCAGTCACAGTCATGTTAATTCTTTTTCACATAAAAAAAGGAGATGATTCAGTTATTTTATACAAAATGTCCAGAAAAAGGCAGAAACTAGAGGAAAAAAATATATACTTTGTCTGCCCCCTTACTTAAAACAGAAGTGAATGCTACGTGGTCCAGTAAGAGCTAGTTACATGAACATTAAAGTTAAAACAAGAGCACATCAGCGTCTTTTTTGCTGCACACTAATCCTATTTAGAACAAAAGCCCTCACAACAAACAATCTTTAAATCATTCTGTAAATAATTCCAGACTTTGACTCCAGCAAGGAAAACATAAATCTATTTTAAAGTGATCCAGACAAACTGATGCATTGAATCAAATCTCCTGTAATGTTTCTCATCCTCTGAGCAAAAATCAAACAACTTTTGCAGATTCTCTGGTATTAGTCTGCTTTTGTCCTGAGCATAAATACGATTCTGTTACTCAGCTAGATCTCCACTGGAAACAGGCTTTAGGTTTGTTCTCTATTATCCACAGTATGAAAAATCCATACTGCTCTTCTCTGTTATAGATCGCCAGACAGCTAGACAGACAGACAGACAGACAGATAGATAGATAGATAGATAGATAGATAGATAGATAGATAGATAGATAGATAGATAGATAGATAGATAGATCGACGGACACATTTTTAGAAAGATGGATTGGCAGTTAGAATGACAGACAGACAGACAGTCAGATAGTAATATAGAAAGATAGTCATACATACAGACAGATTGACTGAAAGATGGATTGGCAGATAGACAGACAGAAGGACAGACAGACAGATTATCCCGGCCTTATTATGTTTCCATGATGACTTCACATGCTGACATTTTGAAAATTAGATTTAAATCCACCTTCACCATGAAAATAAACAGTGTTTTTCCAGAAAAAAGAGACACTAAAATATCCTCATACCTGTGAAAATTTTGTTTTTTGTGAGAAAATGAGGCAAATAAATGCTTTTGGAAGCAGATCCTGGAGTTTCTGTAATCCTTCAGTGAACTCGTATCTGCATTTTTAGGCCTTCAGACAGTTCAACAAACCATCATCACTCACAGAGGGTTAGACCTACTTAAATCCCTTTGAGCCTAAACCACAGAGAATACGGTACTTCCTGCCTTATTTCCAAGTGTCAAGCAGTGGTGTGTATTACTTCATAGGAACTGCTTTTCACTGAAAATCTTTTACACCATCTAGTGGTTCTGGTGTCAAATTACCCCAAAAGAGCAAAAACTGTCACTGGGGTTGTTTCCTAATGCACTGCAGCATGTGTTAATAATGGTGTTTAGCTGTGTTTAGCATGAAAAAAGTAGATATTCCCCACATTTCATTCACCTATAGAGTGGTGCAGGGATGATGTATTTTTGAGGCCAAGGCAGAAGTTGCTGGTTCGACCCTCATGTCAGTCAGGGCCTTTCTGTGTGGAGTTTGCATGTTCTCTAAGTGCATGCTTACGTTCTCTTCAGACACTCTGGCTTCCTCCCACAGACCAAAAAACATGCTTGTTAAGTCAACGGATTGACTGTGGTTAAGGTGTATGAATTATTGTTGATTAAAAACAATCAGAAATGCTTGCATTAGTCCTTGTTAGCAGTTCATTTGCAACCGTCCTTTAAACACACAGCAACAATTAAAGTTTTACAAAGCCCAGTATTGTCAGGTGCATTTTATTGTTTAAATTTCAACTTCAAAATCTTGTTTAAGGTCAAAATGAACATTATTTCAGGTATTTATCTGAATTCTTAAATCCAATGTTCTTTTGGCCCTAAGAATCAGGAAGTGCTAAATCTGGGATGTTCATCTTTGGTGACCAGGGGGGCCAGATTCTAATTGTCCTCATTGCAAGAGGGTCAAATGTTTGCAATTTGAAGGGAACTAATAAGGATTTTTTTTTTTTAATTTAACCTTTATTTAACCAGGTTGGTCCTATTGAGATTAAAAACCTCTTTTTCTAGGGAGACCTGGCCAAGACAGGCAGCAGCAAAAAACACAAAGTTACAGACATAATTACAAAAAGAGACAAAACAATTTACAAAGCACATCAGTATGGACTAAAAACAGAGACATTTATGAGCCATATCTTTGGATCAGTTGTTCAACAGCCGAGCTAAAACATCGGCATCTTAGAGAATCTGCTTCCATGTCTTTCATTTTCAATTAAAAAACATTTAAGGACCCAATTCCTTGAGCTTCAAGTCATTCTGCAACAGATTCCAGTCTGATGGTGCAGAGTACCCAAAAGCTATTTTCCCAATTTCAGTCTGTGTGTTTGGGACAGAGAGCATAATAAGGTCCTGTGAACGCAAGGAGTTCTGTCCAGTACTTCTCTGCATGATAAACACACATAAACAGAAGGGAAGCAGACTGAGAATTGCCTTATAGATAAAAGTGTACCAGTGTATGAACCTACGGGTGGCCAAAGCGGGCCATCCAACTTGAGCGCATAACTCACAGTGGTGAGTCAGAGGTTTACAGTTAGTAATGAACCTCAAGGATGCATGGTAGGCAGTATCAACCATATGAAGACACTGTGCAGAGGCGTTAATGTACAAAAGATCACCATAATCTAGAACAGGTAAAAAAGTTGCAGCTATATGTCGCTTTTTTACATTAAAAGAAAAACATAACTTGTTTCTAAAATAAAAACTTAATTTTAGCCTCAGCTTTTTCACAAGACACAGTACATGTGATTTAAAATTAAGGGAGTCATCAATCAGTATATGTAAGTATTTGTAGCAGTGTACAGCCTCAATCTGCATCAACAGTAGAGAGCGCAGGAACATTGTGTGAAGGATGTCGTAAGGGTGGCAGTGCAGCTCAGTCTGAAAGGGCTTGGGCTGGGGACTGAAGGGTGGCCGGTTAAAGTCCCGATTAAAATATACTTGGAGAGACTGCCGCCGGTTATTGTAGTTCAAGAGCCCAGCTGAAAGGGGGTGGTGTCACTTGCCTCTGAGGACTCAGGGCATCGGGTTTGTACCCTTATGCCCTTAAAACTGCACGCAAACCTCTCTGAATGAAGTAGGGTTAACGTTGCTGGTGGTTCAGACCAGCCAACCCGGCATGTGCTCCCAACCCTGACCTGACCTGTCATCAGGAGTGACTTTATCAAATTGTATTTATATTAAACTTCAATACAATCGGCCATTCTTAAAGGTCCCGTGTCCTGGTGTGTTTGACCATTTACATCATGTCTTGGGAGCAAGGATTTGATTCAAGTTGAAAAAAAAAAAGAAAATATTTTGCCCCTGTAGGTGTAGCTCTTTTCCGCTCCCCTTTGGAAACACTTAGATCTGAAGGAGAGGCAGAGTGCATTTCCCTGTGAACTGAGAGTTTAGTAAAAGTGTCATGTCCTTCTGCTGCAGAAGCACCTTCAACAACATTAAAGGAAAAGAAATTCCTTTTGCAGGTCATGGGACCTTTATCATGATGAGTTAAATATAGAATTCAAGCCAGTATCCACTACTTTTTAAATGCAAGTTTCATAACATTTACTGGTTATCAAAGTGCCTTTTACTGATATTCTTATCTCTGTTTTGACAAATGCTTAAGAAAGAGTTCACAGAAACAACTGCAAAAAAATTATAGCTCTATTTGGGAAATATAGCAATATTTATTGCTGTCACATTTTCTTAATGTACATACATTTTGTAATTATATTTAAATGACTGGAGGGCTGCATTTAGAGAGCAAGAATGTCACATGTGGCCCAATACAGCACAGACTAGTTTTTTATGAGTGTTGTGTCTATTTAGTGGCATATTATCCCAACAGCTGTATCTGTAGATATCTTGGTTGATATTTAGCATGAAAAAAATAATAATTTCCACACAGTTTGTACTCACTAGATTGATTACTCTGCCTTCTCCAGCTTGCCTAGACTAATATTTGATTGCTCATTATTAATATGAACTAACTGTCTGTCCCTCAGAGGAAAAAACTATAAGATCTGTTGAGGTTAACAGTTCAGTTGTAATCACACATGCATAAAATAATCACAGTCTGAGTCTATTTTTAACTCACAGTTCACAGAGTCGGCCTGTGACTGAGCCACTCTGTCAAGCTGTTAATGAGATTTCCTGTTGGCACAATGAGCTGAGCTGACAATAGGGATGTCTAGACCAAACACATTTAGATACTCAGAATAGTTATATGAAATGAAAGCAATAATAAAATGATAACTGTAATAGCAGGTATTAAAAATCAAAGTGCTAAATGTAAAATTTAAATATTGTGTATATTTTTTTTTTCCAGTCTCCCCCCGAGACACTAACTATTGTCACATTTGTGGCAGATGTGTCTCTATAAAAATGAAAAAACAATACTGTTGCCGTAAATTCAACTCATTTGAAAGAGGATAAGAGCTATTTGTAATAAAAAACAAAACAAAACAAAACAAAACAAAACTTTTTTCTTATTTTGCCAAGACAAGTCAAGTTACATAAATATGCTTACATTTGTTATAAATCACATTATTATATCAAAATTATGAATAAAAATATACAGTATATAATTCTTTCATCTTCCACAAAAGGATGAAGGTGACATCTTGTGGTTTCTTGTTGCAAATACAAGCCATTGCTCTGATTTGACAAATTTATTTCTCCTCCGCACCATCTTCAGTTGAAAAGTTTGTTGAACTGCTTTGTTTTTTTGTTTTTTTTTAGCTTTCTGACTTTAATGCTTGTGAACAGTACAAAGAAACCTGATTAAATTCTTTAGAATCCTTCATTAACAAGTTCATTACTCTCTTTCCTTTTCAAATACGTTGCAGAGTTTACATTGATAAAACAAATTAAACCTTTTGTACTGAAATAACAAATTTATGCTAAGTGAATAAGTGGTATAAAAGATTTATCCACATTGTTTTCCCGTGCCTGGATGTGGGCCACCTGTTCAGGGGTACTGGAGAGGAGGGTCCGCCGGATAGTTGAATCTCGGATTTAGGAGGAGCAATGTGGTTTTTGTCCTGGTCGTGGAACTGTGGACCAGCTCTATACCCTCTATAGGGTCCTCCAGGGTGCTTGGGAGTTTGCCCAACCAGTCTAAATGTGTTTTGTGGACTTGAAGAAGGCATTCAACCGTGTCCTTTGTGGGGTTCTGTGGGAGGAGCCCTGGGAGTATGGGGTAGCGAACCCCCTGATACGGGTGTCCGTTTTCTGTACGACCGGAATTTCTAGGCGCATCCAGGGCATTGAGGGCTTCCGGTTTGGTGACCTTAGGATCAGGTTGCTGCTTTTTGCAGATGATGTGGTTCTGTTGGCTTCACTGGACACTGGGTCGTTTTGCAGCCGATTGTGAAGCGACTGGGACGAGAATCAGCACCTCTAAATCCGAGTCAATGGTCCTCGTCCGGGGGGGTGTGGAGTGCCCTTTCCGGGGTCAGGGATGAGATTCTACCCCAAGTTGAGGAGTTCAAGTACTTCGGGGTCTTGTTTACGAGCGAAGGAAGGATTGAGCGGGAGATCGACAGGCGGATCGATGCGGCGTCGGCAGTGATTCGGACTCTGTACTGGTCTGTAGTTGCAAAGAGGGAACTGAGCTGAAAGGCAAAACTCTTGATATACCTCTCGATCTTCGTTCCTATTCTCACATATGGTCATGAGCTGTGGGTAGTGACCAACAAAACAAGATTTTGGGTCCAAGCAGCCCGAATGAGTTTCCTTCGCAGGGTGTCCAGACTCTCCCCAAGAGACACGGTCAGAAGTTCGGTCATCTGGGAGGGGCTCGCAGCAGAGCCGCTGCTCCTCTGCGAAAGGAGCCAAATGAGGTGGCTCAGGCATCTGGTTAGGATGCCTCCTGGATGCCTTCCTGGTGAGGTGTTTTGGGCACATCCCACCGGGACACGCTGGAGGGACTATGTCTTGTAGCTTGATTGGGAACGCCTTGGAATCCCCCGGGAAGAGCTGGATGGATGGATGGATGGACAGTACAGCTCAACATAATGTATAGACAATACATCTGCATAATATGTACGCAGATGTTTTACTGTAACAAAAGTTAATCTGTGTTTAATTCATTTTAACTGCATAATGTAAAACCATTAAACCACAAACACTGACTGAAAATAATCATATATATAAAGCATACATATTATTTAAGTTGTTAGATCAATGTCCTTCATGAACCAAATTGGACTGTGGGCACTAAAAAGGTGCATGATGACGCTTCATATTTGATACATAATTTTATCTTACCTCTATTTAATCAATTTGATCAACAAATTACTAAAAAAAACATCTGAATACAATCAGATAAATGATAAAAATGTCCTCGAATGTGTTGATAGAGTAAGCTATACAGCGGCATAGCATTGCAAACCCAAAAAGTTAAATCAAGCATCGAAAAATGAGGAAAAAGGACTGAAGACGCTCTGCATGTGCTGCTTCTCTTGCCATCTACTCGCAACCAATATCAGCTGCTGGTGCCAGGCTTTTTATTGAACACACCCACATCAGACAACAAGCTTGTCAATCAATCAGTCTCTTAATGAATTCATACAATAAATAAACAAGAACATAACATTGGGTTTGCCCATCAAATTCATAAAACAATAAACAAACATTTGATAACACTGGGGGACACAATTTTTGTTGAGTTAGGTCTGACAGTTGTTTATAACTAATTTTTGGGTGCTGAATCCAAAATTGATCTCAGTTTTTCTTTATCACGTCATGTTTTTGAACTATAGGATTGTAGATTGAAAGCCCTAATCCCTTCAGTAAACCAGGAATGTTATGGCAAAACACAAAGCCACTGTCACTTCAAAAGTACTGCAGAAATGTACTTTCTCTGGTTTGAAAGTATGATACCTTCACTACTTGTTCAAGTAAGTTTTTCTCATTCAGTCTTGATGCGAGGATTTCTGAAACTTTTTTTGATAGGCCCAAATCACGTGCCAAATCATTTAACTCGTGCTGATCAAATCCCCTACGAACTGAATCTGCGTGAATTTCAAAATCTGCATCACTGCTGTCACTGCGTTCTTCAACATCACTCAGATCTTCTAGAGGAGGTGTTCGAAAAATGGCACTGGAATTTCAGCTGAATGAGGCATTGGTCTTGTAGCTGACAGTAGATTAGGATATTCTATTTTACTTTTATTTTTCTTGTTAAATCCTGATGTTTTCACTAAACAGAAGTAACAGTCTGTGCAATGATCTTTTTGCTCTCACCAAACCATGGAGATACCAAATGCCAACTTTTCTCATGTTCCTTTGGTCCACATCTGTAAACTCTCGACACTCTGCTTGCACACTTTGTGAGGGGCCCATGGCTTGTCTTGACCACCAAGTTTTACTTTAAAATATGCAAAATATGCTTGACAAATGCACTGATGTTGCCCTCTGACTTGGATTGGAGAAGCTACCACAAATATAGTAAAAGGAGTCAGGGTTGTTTAGGCATTTACGACGAGAAGTAGCAGGAGCAGACATGATCTGAAACAAAGCAAATATACACCTATGTAAATAAAACACTAAGATGGAATACTTACAAGTTCTGAAAACTAAAAAAACAGCATAAAACGAAATAGAACTTAAGACGGTATGCTCATAGTGACAAAGTTAAGAGAAAAGCCAGCACAAATCCTACTATGCTAGCTTTCTGTTTGCAGATATTGATAGTACTGACCTATTGGGAGCTGCACACACCTCTCACCACACTGTCTCAATTGTGACTGCACAAACAAGTTGCCACGAGGCTGAAGATGAGTCCAATCGTAATCAGCTGGCAAGTCTTATTAAGCTAATCAGTGGAATTTTGCTTATCTGGAGGGTAAGCTGTGGAGAAAAAACTTGATGTGCTCGAAAAAAACTGACTACAATTTTGGAATCAGTATGCCAATTTTAGTCTAAATCAGCACAAAAATCTAACTCAACAGATTTTTTTTTGATGAGTTTCCAAAAACACCTAATGTATCAAATCTAGAGCATGCGTGGGTGGGACTCCTGGTGTAGACATTCATAGAGGGCCATTGGGCCAGGTGGTCTTGACAGACAGGCCACTGACTGAGCCAATCAATCGTCACCTCTTTGTCTCTGTGAGTGAGTGACATCTGAAGCTGCATGTCCCCGAGCCGGCCCAAGAAAGTTAGCATAGTTACCACAGCAAGGCCCAGCAAAAAAATAAATAAATAAATAATTGACCCATGATTGATGAGTCCACCGGTAAACCCCCTGTACTCCCAAAGGCCAGTCCACCCCTGGCTGTGTGGAGAAAAACCCAGATGATCTGAAAATGTGTGAAGAATGGCCAGATGTTTCTTGAAGAGCCCTTATTATCAGGATCAAATATCCATTTTTGATGACTGCTAGAGTAAGTTGGGGCAGGCAATTCATGAAACACACATTACATTGTGGTAGTTATTGACTCTGATCTCTTGGAGAAGGATAGTATTCAGAATGTCGCCATAACAACAAGGGTAAACAACTTTTCTCTTTGTCTGAATGAACCATACTGTGACTAAAACGAACAAAACAAACATCCCCTCAAACTGGAATGTTCTCCTCACCTCTTAATGTGTTTTAGAGTGTTTTTGTTTGTTTCCTGTTTTATTTTGAAATCCTGTTACTTTTGTTTGAAGTCTAGTCCAACTTCCTGTCTTACTTCTTTTCCCGCCCTCTGTCCAAACTCACCAGTGTCTGATTTGTAACCACCCTCACCTGTACAAAAACCACGTGCTTCACCAGCCCTGTGCCAGACTGTCATTGTTTCCTCATGTGTACATGTGTGCTGCTTTTCTTGTGTTTGCTTGTCTGATTATTGAACTTTGACGACTTTAGAGTTGAAACTTTTTTGAATTGGCCATTTTCAATTTTTACCTGAAGATTAACACCTGTTTGTGCTTTACAATACTTTGAGTAAAGACCTTTGCCTTGAGCTTCATTTTTGTCCTGACTTTTCTCTTCATAAGAGTCCATTCTTTTGAAATGTGTCACAAAATACATTAATAAAAATGAATTAAAATTTAAGATTTAAGTAAAACAATTAAGAAATCCTTGATTAACAAATCAACATTCAGAGCTAATATGACCCAAAGTAAAAATCAGACTATTATGACCGTGCCGAGCATCTCAGACTGGGATGTATCGTAGAGATGAAGCAGGATGATCACAATATTACATGTTTTTCATCATAATTAACTATTTCCCTTTTATTCAGACTGTTTTATTGAAATACTTTGCCAGTAATGCCCTGCATTCATGCCAATAAAGCTCTTTGAATTGTTAATTGTCCTCAGACTGTTCTAACGTCCATGTAAGATGTCTTAACTCTCGCTGACACTCCTCTAAATTCTTCCTGCTCATTTCCAACAGATCTAATTTACAAGAAACACAAAAAATCAAGAGGAAAGAAAAACACATTTTCACATTTTGCTTTTATTTGAATCCAGATTACACTGATTCATGCTGAAATCCTCAAAAGGCTCTTGCTTGCCTTTAAATTTCAGAGCTTTCCCTTGTCATTCTAATTTTCTGCCTTTGGAAGTTTCAGAGCTCCACACTTGCACACCCCCATTTGACAACTCCAGATGGCCCTTATTGGTCAGCTCCAGATGACACTGAACCTCGCCCGAAGTGCTTGTGTTAGTGTCCCACTTGGATGTGCCGTTCTTGTCAAATATGACCAGGTTACAGTCAGACTGCATGAGCAGACGGAAACTGCCTTCATGCCAAGTGTCTGACGCCCACAAAGGCTTATCCCCGGTGTAGATTACAAAGTTACCATCCTCCTGCAAACAGAAACAGAGATTTGGTTATTGAGGGACATGCTATCTTTTCAGGTTGGGAGACACTACCTGAGCCTGGTGTCTGTTCTGCCCACTGCTCCAGTGGAAGGAACATATCTCAGCATGTATGTGCAGATTATGGTTAACCTCTTTAGCCCTATAGGACCCAAATTTGGGTCTGCTGGGGCTCAGGAGAAAAGCTCCTCGACACGACAGCACAAAGCAGTGAACTGTGCCTTTAAGACTATAGTCATGTCTGTTTTTATTTGACAAATACATATATTTTTGACCTTTGGCTCAATATGCACTGTTTTTCAAAATCCCAGCCTGACCATATTGTTATGAAACCTCTTTAATTTTTCTCTGCATCACTTTATAACAATAATCCTTTGCAGAGATCATGTAAAAATATTTTATTATTCATTTTTAGAGTTTCACAGCCACTCCAGCATCATTTCTAAGAGACATATTCACAATAAAAATTTGTTTTTGTTTTAGGCGAGGATGAAATTTTCAAATTATTCTGACATCTGTCTTCATTTACTCTGTCCCAGTAACACATGTACTGATAATTACACATCTGGACAAATCCCTCTAGTGTTACTTTCATTATGACACCAAAATTATTTAAATAGACCTTGTGGTTGCAGAGATATACTCTTTTCTTTATGGGAATGGGTTTCGAGCAGAAGGCTTAAAAAAGCGGGTGGGGCTGAGCAGGTTATGTAGCAAAAGCTGCATTCCCACAATTTTAAATTACAATTCAGACCACGCAGAGCTAAGTTAGCATCACTTGGGCGACACTGAAGAGTTGACCTCCAGTTACCTTTGTCACCCTCTCTCAAGGTGCATTCACACCAAACGCGAATTGGGCGACCTGGGTGACCACTTTCTATGTAACGTCAATGTACAGCCACGATGGGGTGGGATTAACCCTCCCACGATGCGACTGACATGATCTGGGCAACTCGGTCGCTTGTTGCTTGGTTGAAAAATTTGAACTTTTCAGGCGGCATTGCCTGTGGCTGTGCCGAGACAGCCTGTGCGGATATGTGATGACACCCGTGATAGACTGTTTTTGTTAAGGATCACAGAGTGACAATCCATGTCCATGTGGGAACATTAAGTTAGTGAGGACATTAGTTCAGCCCTGACGGGACCGCAGAGAACTCACAGACGATGCTGCTGCAGGGCCATTTTGTGTTTTGTGGTTGGTAGGTGCGTGAAAAGGATACAGTTAGAATAATGTCAGCTAAAACATCTTATTATATGATATATGATATTACCGTCGTGAAACTTGAGCGGTCGTGACATCACTGAGTGACAGCGACCAAAATGAGCTATTTATGTACTTGCAACGCGACTTGGGTGGGCGATGCGAGTTCGGTTGCCAAGTGGCCTTTGGTGTGAACGCACCTAAACAGCTGTGTTCATTTCTGTCAACAAATATCATCTAGTGGACAGCTGTCTTTTTACCTTGAGACACAGTGTCGGAATACTGAGACCAGCTGCAGCTGCATGTGATTAAATGGCATATACACCTGCTTTACAAGGTGTTCACTGAGTGACATCACAATATGTTTGCACAACTATCAGCAGCGCAAAGCTCTGTTCGGACAAAGTTCCCCAAAGTTGAGCGCACTACACATGTGTTACATCTGGTTACTCCCAGTGCTTCTCTCCACTTCAGATACCACATTGAATGTCCAAATGTGGCATCAGTCTTTCACTCAGCGGTCACTGCGTACACAAGCATGGTCTCACTCTGCTCCTCCAGACTTTAAAGGGAGGTTTATATTCATGTTTTCATTGATTTCTCAAAACTGATTAAACCAATAGCATGCACATCTGGAAACTTAAGTATTAGGTGCTAGTTAATTAAATGATTGCAGAAAAAGTGTGCACACAAGAAGCTGCTTCAGCGTCAATATAATGAGAATTATTTCCACTAATGTGTCATTTTGAGTCAATCAGCCATCAATCAATATATCAGTCTCCATTTGTATTGTCCCAGATCATACCAAATGTAATATAAAGGTACCTGGCAAAAGGTTAGGTCAAATGCCAAACATCTTTTTATATTTTATATTACTTGTTTTGTATCATAACTTATTTATTTTTTTAAGTTTTATTTTTTGAAATGGGTTCTGGCCCTTCACGTCACCAACTGTTTGCAAATTATTGCTCATGTTTAATTGTATGCTGTAGTTTCATACCAAATCTCAATGAGTAGTCTCATATGACAATATTTCCTATTTTTATTGACTTTATCAAACTGTTTTTGCGGTATATTTTTTTTAACATACGGTACTGTATTGTTTTGCATTGCATCATATTGCACTATATTATCTTTTAAGTATTGCATCATCTAGCATTTGATTTTGTTGTATCCTTTCGTACAGCATTGTTCCCTATTGTCAGACACAAACCTCCTATCTTCGTTTCCTCCTATCTAAAGAAAATCTGATAAAAAAAAGTATGGAGTTCAGAGTTTTTATCCCTGACAGTGAGGAGATGTTGTACTGTATTCTATTATAATGCACTTCAACAAACTCTGTCGTGTAGTTTTCTTCTCACCTGGAAGACTGCCTTGTATTTTCCATTGTTGGACAGCAAGGAGCTCCCCGCACGGAGCTCATCGTTTCCGGAAAGGTAGTTTCTGCTCATGATTCTGAAACAGGAACGAAAATCTCATTTTAAAAAATATCAAACACTAATGGATGAAACCTTATTCCATTTGTCATTATGAAAGTAGAGGAGTACTGTACTCACGCTTCAGTGATCCAGACCAGGTGCTGTCTGTGCCAAGCTGATGGAGATGTACTTCACCTCTGGTGACTCCTTCCTTATATCTACTGGATTTGAGGTGGAGCAAAAGCAAGAGAAGAATGTCCTGCCTCCAATCTCACAGTGTTAACAAATCCTTTCCAAAGTTTGAAAACCACTGGCATTAGATTCTCACTGATAAGCAAACAAACAAACTTGTTACCTTGTCAGTTTCAGTCTCAGTGCCTCTGTGCCAAGGAAAGCCAGATCTGGAGGCAAAGGACACGTTACTTACAACATGTCTTTGCTAAAAACACACCAGTGCCCCATAATTACATTTGTAATCTACACCAGTGGTCCTCAAAAGGTTTGGCAGGGCACAGGTGTCTAGGTGTTGCCTTTAGGACAAAACCAAAAGTTATTAATACGAATAAACAGCTACCAATGAATGAGTTTGAAATGTACCCTGAATATCATTATTTAAATTATGTGTCTATAAATATTTCATTAGTTACACTGTAATTTTGTCATATTCTATTGCTCATTTGTAGATAAAAAAAAATAAAGATATGAAACAGAGTGATAAGATACCCGAGCCAGGGGTGGACTGGGACTAAAACTTGGCCCTGGACTTTTCGGTCCAGACCGGCCCACGACTGTCCATGCTCAGGTACTGTGCCAATTCTCCCCAATGACGTACCAAACACACAAGCCCTTCATAACACCACCATACTGAACAATATCTCTTTATAGTTTGAAGCCTTGAATACATGAATCATAAATATACAGTGCGTTGCTTACTCGCGGTTAAGTAGGATGCTGGGTTTAAGATTCAAGAGTGGGGTTTCTGGTGAGATCATCTCCACAGGAGAGGTTGCGCTGGGCCTGGCACCTTTCACGAATCTGGACATGAAAAGTAGAGGAATAATGTTGAATAGGCTTGAGCAAGATTATATGCAAAAAATAGGTCTACATGCAATGATAACTTTGACTAGTTGGCTAAAGTACAAAAAACAATAGTGTCATGATCTGGAAAAATAGACAAACACTTACATTTTTATCTTAGAACAGACAGCACAGCTCAACATAATGTATAGACAACACATCTGCATAATATGTATGCAGATGTTTTACTGTAACAAAAGTAAATCTGTGTTTTATTCATTTTAATTGCATAATGTAAAGCTATTGAACCACAAACCTAAAGCATACATATTATTTAAGTTGTTAGATCAATGTCCTTCATGAACCAAATTGGACTGTGGGCACTGAAAAGGTGCATGATGACGCTTCAGACGCTTTAACTCTGTGACATGATTGGGGCAGGGGTGGACTGGCCATCGTAGTACCGGGTGTTTCGATAACAAGAGAGCAAAACAACAGCGTTACGGCAGCACAACAAAAGAAGGAAAAGGAGGTGCAGAGAAACTTTGACAAAAGTAAAGAAAAGCTCTAGCAACAGAGGCCAAGAGCAGAAAGGTGATGGAGATGTTTGCTGCTGCTCCTGCACTGCAGCAGGTGGTGTCGGGTTACTCTGCCCACAGTGCAGGAGCAGGAGGAGAAGGAGGAGGCAGATGAATATAATGCTGGCAAAGGTGATACTGTGGTAAGCAGGTGTGCCTTCAAGCATGGTGTGGACCAACATTCTAATAAACGATTCAGAGCGGTTGCTTAACTGTCTATGAACTACGTGTCATAATAAACAGCAATCACGGTGAGGTGTGTTACCACTAAATCTAGTTTTCTGAAGTAATGGAAAACAATAACTGTACTGATTAATTGATAAGCTGCTTTAATTAACCACTAAAGCCATATTTTATAATTTCATCACAGGATGCCACATTGCAGATCTACAAGCTTACAACCTGCATGTTGCAATGTGATGTGTTTCAGCATGTAGATCTGCTATTTTCACAGTTTTAGATCATTTCTATTCTACCTATAATGACATCCCCCCAATCATGTCACCAGAGTTAACTCTTTAAAGCCTGAAAACACAAATTAAAGCCAGATAATTCTAATTTTTTTGGAAGTGAAATCTTTGAAATCCACAAAGAAATCAAAATTTCCATAAAATTTAACATATATATATATATATAGTATCTCATTTGATACATTAGGTGTTTTTCGAAACTGATAATCCATTTGAGGACATTTTTATCATTTATTTGATTGTATTCAGATGTTTTTTTTTAGTACTTTGTTTATCATATTGTTTAGATAGAGGTATGATAAAATTATGTATAAAATATGATACAACAGGCCTTGAGGGGTTAAAGTGTCTGAAGCGTCATCATGCACCTTTTCAGTGCCCACAGTCCAATTTGGTTCATGAAGGACATTGATCTAACAACTTAAATAATATGTATGCTTTAGGCACACCTGTCAGTGTTTGTGGTTTGATAGTTTTACATTATGCAATTAAAATGAATAAAACACAGATTAACTTTTGTTACAGTCACATCTGTATACATATTATGCAGATGTGTTGTCTGTACATTATGTTGAGCTGTGCTGTCTGTTCTAAGATAAAAATGTAAGTGTTTGTCTATTTTTCCAGATCATGACACTATTGATTTTCATACTTTAGCCAACTAGTCAAAGTTATCATTGCATGTAGACCTATTTTTTGCATGTAATCTTGCACAAGCCTATTCAACATAATTTCTCTTCTTTTTATGTCCAGATTTGTGAAAGGTGCCAGGCCCAGCACAACCTCTCCTGTGGAGATGATCTCACCAGAGACCCCACTCTTGAATCTTAAACCCAGCATCCTACTTAACCGCGAGTAAGCAACGCACTGTATATTTATGATTCATTTATTCAAGGCTTCAAACTATAAAGGGATATTGTTCAGCATGGTGGTGTTATGAAGGGCTTATGTGTTTGGTACATCAATAGGGAGAACTGGCACAGTACCTGAGCATGGACAGTAGTTGGCCAGTGTGGACCAAAAAGTCCAGGGCCAAATTTTTGTTCCAGTCCACCCCTGTAAACACTTGATCCCTATTTTAATGTTATATCTTGAACAACTGAATTTCCCATTTGAGCATTTCTGATTCGGATTATTCAGTAAGTGTTGAACAAATAAAGTCTCACAAAGTTTTGGGACTTTCTTTCTAATGGTACTGAAAAGTGTTTAAAACTGATTCTCTGATGTTTCCTTCTTAGGAAAAAATAGTAACATCTTTTGGCAAAGTGAAGTTAAAGCAGTCTTTTCCAAAGCTTTGGCGCATCACCTCACTGTGTCAGCTTTACATTTCCTCAAAAAACCCCTTCTTTAGAACTTCTATGATTTTTATGCAAACACAGATAATATCGTGTTATATTGTAATTTTATAACCCTGCAGTGAAATTAGACACTCATTAGGATGGATTACTAACTCGGGCATGATTCAATCCTCTCATCCCCCCCAAAAAAACAAATATTCAGACAGAAGCTCTTTTCATCTCGTGTCTCATGTGTGTCTCTCCTGTGTCTATGTGGCAAAGGACACATGTTACTCACTACATGTCTTTGCTAAAACATGCCAATGTCCCATAATTACCTACGATTTACCACTTATGTTCTCAAAAGGAGTGGAAGGGCACACTGTTGGGCTCTGGGGTCAGAACCAAAAGTTTCAAATTTACATCAACTAATGAATGAGCTTGAACTCTACTCTGAATATGACTATCAGAATTATTTGTCTATATATATTTCATTAGTTATGCTGTTGTTTGTCATATTTTACTGCTCATTTATGGATAAAATTTTAAGAATGGGACAGAGTAATTAGATACTTGAAGACTTATGTACATACATACACCCAGTAAGAGACTTCAACATTTTGTAGATTAAACATTTGTGATTATAAGTGATCAAAGGGCCTCTTTTTATACTAACGTAAGGTTTAAGATTTACCTTTGAGAGACTGAGGCTTTTTTATATGAATCTAAATCAAATATATATTATTTCTCTTGATGGGAAAATACATTCCTATGGTTTGCCCACATAAAAGGTTTGGCATGAGTTAGCCAGTCTGACCCTTTGTTCAACACTGCATTGACTTTGGAAGCAGCTTGACTGTCATCTCTGTACATCTGAATATAAAACTCTGGACAGATAAAAAATTCCCATAGAGGCTGGAAGATTTCTTTACTCTTTTACAAAAATAGTTTTGTTGATTGTGTTTTTAGTGAACTTTTTGCACAACCTGACAGAGGTTGGCAGGACTTCTTGTGGCTGGAAGTTAGCTGGTAACTCACTGGATGGAGAAAATTGAAACGGCTGGATCTGTATTTATCAATTTGATTTCCAGATGCTTGGTTTGAGAAACTGTACAAAGCTGGATCAGGATGGGGTCCTATGTCATATCTTTTCAAGGGGCCCAAAATTTCCATCAGTGCTCATCAGCACTAGCTCATTGAATATGTCTCAGATCAACAAATAAAGAAACAACGAGGTCCACATACCAAAAAAAGCTCCCAGTGAAGGATGGTATTGGACAATAAGTTTCATTTTGAACCAAGCAGCTCTTCCTAAACTACAACATCTGGATTGAAACATCACTTATTGTTGAATATTAATCCTTCATTGGGAGCATTTATGGTGTGTCGTTTTTTCAGCATGTGAGGTTTTTGGATCCTGCACCCACCAAGGGATGCGTATGTCTTCTTGGATTTTGTTCAGATTTACAAATATGCAAAGAAACATTTTCAAAGAACAGTCAGCTCCAGTTTACATGGTCACAATACGAACACAACACCAGTCAGACCTCAGTTTGGTGGACCTATGAAGAAAAATGATGAGGAAATTTTCACCTTGCATTTGGCAAAAAAACATGGGAAAAAAGCATGAGCCAGAATGCCCTGAAGGCTGTGTGGGAAGCAACTGTCAATTAACATCTGATGAGTCACCGAAACTGGTGGACGATGGTCTGAGATTTCTGCTACACGTCACAGGATAGATTTCCATTTTTCCAAAGTACCTCACGATAAAATGTGGGTGAACTGCAGAAAAGCAGTCTGTCAGAATACTGAGTCAAATGTTTTCATTTACCTTTAAGCTGGAATAAACCTTTGTGAGAAGTTCACAAACAAGGGATGACCATGAGGCTTGATTACGTTGACCTTTGACCTCCAAAATTGAATCATGAGCACTTTTCCCACTGCTGTTTAATGCTGTGATGTTCACCTCCACTATGACTGTAACAGAGATGGGATGATGGAAAACAAGTTGGCCCTCCATTTGCTCCGTCTCTAAAGATGCTTTTAAATATATAATATTGATGGTGGTGGTGGTGGTGGTGGTGGTGGTGGCGGGGAACAGGAGTGCAATGAGTGTGTGTGTCTGCCTTTGTGTGTTTGTGCAGCACTTTCTTTGTCATGTTCTCTCACACAGCCAAAACTGTATCCAGTGCTTCTGCTCATATGTGCTGTGAAAAGGACTTTTGAGTCACAGTGGACAATTGTACAAAGTTTAAAGGTATTCCTCAGAAGAACTTTTCAGATTTCGCTTTAATAAGTCAGGTATGACCATGATACCTAACACACCAGATGAACTGTTTCACATGTCTATGACAAGTATTTTAAGCTAATACAGGCAACATCCCATAAAAACAGATTGGGGGGCAGAACATTTTAACTAAAACTTGAGGGTGATTGAATGTTTCTTGGTGACCTTTGATATGGGCCAGTCAGAGACTTCCTCTCACTTTTTGCCAGCACAAATTAACAACACTTGTGGTCACTGCCTGTTTGTCTTTAAAGGACACAGAAAGCCTTGAAACGTTTCAACTTGAAGCTTTGCAAGATGGATCTGCCTGATGTCAGAATCTGGAGAATCAGCTGCTTTGTAAAGTTATAAACATGGGAAACAAAGAACTTTTTAGTTCATTCCATGCCAAAGACATTTATTCACAATCAGTCCAGACATATTTACATACAACCAGATAACCCAAAAACATAATGCCCCCTTGGTACAGAGGAATTGAGATTTAAACCTACAGGGTAACAAGTTTGTTTGTTTGTCCATCAGTAAGAATCTAACATTTATCAGAATCAGAATCTCTTTATTGCCATTGTATCTATAAATACTACAAAATGTAATGCTTTTTCTGTGATGCACCACTCCAAATAAGGAGATTATTATGGCTGATCATAAGGATCAGTGGTTTTTAGGTTATTGTTACACAGGGCACACATAAAATCAAGACAAAATCTCAAGGCACACCATATTTACAGTATACCCACACAAAAATTGCCGTGTAGATACGAGTTCAACCATCTTATCACCTTGTTCCATATCTTTATTTTTATCTACAAATGAGCAATAGAATATGAAAAACAACAGTGAAACTAATGAAACATTAATAGACAAATAAATCCAATAGCTATATTCCGAGTAGATTTCAAACTTGCTGTTTATTCATAACAATAACTTTTGGTTTTGTCACACCTAGACCTGCCTCAAGGCATAGCAGTGCGCCCTGCCACACCTTTTGAGGACCACTGGTGTAGATTACAGATAATTATAAGACACTGGTGTGTTTTTAGCTAAGACATGTAGTAAGTAGCGTGTCCTTTGCCTAGATCTGGCTTTCCTCGAAACAGAGGCACTGAGACTGAAACTGACAAGGTAACAAGTTTGCTTGTTTGTTCATCAGTAAGAATCTAATGTTAACATTTAATGCTCTTTTTTGAATAAAGCGCTGCACAGAAGGAGATTATTATGGTGGATCATGAAGATCAGTGATTTTTAAACTATTTTTAAAGCTGATAGCCTCTAAGCTGCCATTGGCTGAAAGCACTCAGACCACCTTAAATAAGCATCTCTAGCCTGTCTACTCTTCACTACTACTCCTACAAACTGCCTTGTATCCTTCCCCCACCCAAACCCCTCCTTTATGCTATTCTCTGACTTAATCAATGTAAGCTGACATTGATGTTCACTCTGGGGGGATTTTGTATCTTCTCCCCCTGCTTCATACTTTCCTTGTGGGCTGCAAGGAGGGCAGAAACGTGTGCTGTACCTGCTTAGGCTAACACCACCGCCAGAGGAATGGCAGGGAGAGCCCCCATCAGAGCAGGGATACAAATAAGCTTATTCAAATAACTGCTTTTGTGTCTTTTCAGGACAAAGTGGTCCTGACAGTAATATTCTTGTGTGATATTTATTTCTCTGTGTCTCAATGAAAGTATGCTTTAGTCTATGACATTTGGCCCTCTGAACATGAGAACAATAATAATGTGGCCCCAGTCACCCCATCGTCCATCCCTGAACTAAATGATACCTAAATAATAAGAAATAGAAGAATACATACTCAAAAAAATGAGACTCAAAACGTTGGCTAAATCCCAGACAGCACACTTGTGGCTTATGGACTTGAAGTGTGTTCACCGTGAGTACATATTTTTAAAGTCCACAAAGCACTGACAGACTTCAAATTATGCACTTTCTGTAAGTCAACAATGAAAATGTAAATGGCTAGTTTATTTATTTTGTAGTTTTTTTTCTTTACTTAAGGAGAGTTACCTGTGTTTTACTGTCAAATATTCACAAAGTATACATTTTCACCAGATTCTGATTTTGATATTGTGCTTTAAATATAAAGCACTGAGTTATACTTTTTATAAATGATTATAAAAAGTATAACTCAGTTCTAGAGTATTGATAAGAAATGAAGGGAGAATCCCTGATGACATCAAAATTCACAAGAATTCTTTCCTTTTTGATGAAAAGTGCATTTGGCAGGAAACATGGGAAAAAAGCATGAGCCAGAATGCCCTGAAGGCTGTGAGAGAAGCAACTGTCGGATGCACAACAGTAGCAGAATATTTCAACTCAAAGTGGAGGGTGACTGAATGTTTCTCTGGCCAGTCAGAGACTTCCTTTCACTTTTTATATACATTTTCACCAGATTCTGATTTTGCTATTGTGCTTTAAATATATTAGGGATGCACGATATTGGAATTTTTTGCTGTTATCCAATATGCCAATGTATCAAAGCCATCACTGCGGATACCAATATCCACTGATATTTTGTGTCAAGAGCACAAAGTCCCCGCTTCACTAAAACTGACCAGTCTTTTCATGGTTAAAGTCATTTTTGTTAGAAACAGATCTTAAGCAAGAAAAACAAGATTTTATTCTTTAATAAATGATACTTTTGATTTATGAAAGTGGATATTGAGTGATAATGAGGTAAATCACCATTGTACTTTGTACATTTTGCAGACATTACAGACAGTTTATAAGAAATGTATGGCTAATTCGTATGGCCAAACTATCGGCTGTAAATATCAGCAAAGATTTTCATATCTGCTGATACCAATATTGGTCCAATCATATCATGTATCCCTAAAATGCATAATTATTTTAATGAAAGAAACACAAATAAACACTCAGTGTGTTCTTCTCATTATTTCCTCCTCCGCAGAGGTTATTTTTTTAACCAGAGCTTGTTTGTGTGCTTGTCTGTTTATATGTTAGCAACACTACACAATATATTACGGATGGATTATGCTGAAATTTTCTTGAGAGGTTGGTAATGGCCCAGGTTAAAAAGATTTGATTTTGATGGTGATCTGGATGTGGATCCAGAAATATTCTAAAGGATTTGACATTAACATTACCTTGCGACATCGTTAGAAATTCCTTGGAGGAGGTTTGTGCTCTCAAAGAACTTCTGATTTATCTTTTTCCAGGAGATTTCTGATATCATAAGTGTGTACCATTCTTTTTTTTTTTTAGCATCACAAGCTTTTATGGACTCACACTTGACACCATTTAAGGGCTCAGATCTCAGGTTTTAGAGTGGACAGAGGGAATAGGCATGAGAGGCTTGTCTTGCCTTTTCCTCAAAATGAGGAAGTTCCCTCTCCTTACATCCAGGTCACTCAAAAGAAAGAAGGATAAGCAGACTGAGATTAATTCTTGCAATGTTTATTGTGTGTGCTCATCGTGAGACCACATGACCAACTGTAACTTCGTTGGATTTATCAGGTGAACTTCAGGCAAAGGACAGGAAAAGTCGGGCTGCCCTAAAGCTGAAGTGTGATGTATGTGCATTAAAAAGTTAAGATGAAATTAAAGGACAACAGTCCTCATGACAATAAACAGGCACACTGTAACTGTCCAAAAATCAGTTTATGACTTGGACATATGGTCGTTGACTGTACATAAAAATGGGACCTTCAGCCACTGAAAGAAGGGGCAAGCATTTAAATGTTATCAAAGTGTCAGGGAAGCCTTACCACTGCCACATTGGAAATAATATAAAAGTCTGACTGTGCTGAAAGTATAATTAGACTGTAGACCAGCATGTCAACTTTATTCTTATCATTACATCAGCTGCAACATCAAAATCTCCACAAAAAAACTACCTTGGCGGAGGTTTGTGCTCTCCGAGTGCTTTCTAGTTGTTAATGTAGACATTAGCATAGATAGATCTCCCTATCCATGGTTGATTATACATCCATAATAACTAACTTTCGCACCTTATGGACATGAGGTCCCTCTTGAAAATGAGATACCACATCTCAAGACACTTACCTGTAATGAATTTATACTCAACAGAAACAAATGTGGTGGTGACAAATCTATGGTCTGGGCGTCCATGAGTTTGTAGCTACCATAAAATCTTCTTTTCAGTCCTTTGTCCCCCCTTCATGATTGGCAATATGGATTATGTTGGGTGTTGGACGTATGTATTTGTATATATGTAAATGTGTAATTTGTGTGTATATATTTATATATGTGTATCCATAAAATGAAGAGTTTGTCTTCAGCCTGCTGTATTGTAAAGTGTCTTGAGATAATACTTGTTATGAATTGGTGCTATACAAAATAAAGATCAATAAAGATTGTTTGACTGACCAAAAAGCTCCCATTAAAGGATGTTATTTGACAACAAGTTTCGTTTTGAGCCATGCACTCCTCAAGCACAGCATCTGGATTGAAACATCACTTAATGTTGAATAATAATCCTTTAATGGGAGCTTTTATGGTTTGTCATTGTTTTTCATCATGTTGTGTTTTTGGATCCTGCACCCACCAAGCGATGCATATTTCTTTTTGGTCACAGTATGAGTTATGTATATATGAATACATGACACCTGTCAGACCTTAGGTTGGTGAAAATACTTTAAAAATGAAGGAGAATGATGAGGAAATTTTCACCTTTCCAGGTCATCATTGCATTCCTATGCTGACACAGTACGATGGGTTCATGTGGGCAAAGATGTTTTCCAAAACTGCACTTGTTTGGGCAGGGTTATTTTATTAATTTTATTATCTTTTTCAGAGTTTATTATCTTTTTCAGAGGAGGGAACTGTAGTTTGAACAAACTGGCAAGGCCTAAAGGCATTCATTTGAAAATGATTATAAAAAGTATAAATCAATTCTAGAGTACTGATAAGTAATGAAGGGAGAATCCCTGATGAAATCAAAATTCACAAGAATTCTTTCCTTTTTGATGAAAAGTGCATTTGGCAGGAAACATGGGAAAAAAGCATGAGCCAGAATGCCCTGAAGGCTGTGAGAGAAGCAACTGTCGGATGCACAACAGTAGCAGAATATTTCAACTCAAAGTGGAGGGTGACTGAATGTTTCTCTGGCCAGTCAGAGACCTCCTCTCACTTTTTGCTTCCAGCACAACTTAAAAACACTTGTGGTCATTGCCTGCTTGTTCTTAAAGGACACAGAAAGCTTGATCATTGTTTGACCTGGAACAAACGTATCAACTTCATGCTTTGCAGGATGAATCTCTGAACAAAAACAAATCTGAAAAACAGAATTTAGTAATATTAACACTAATATCCCTAACAGGATGTGAACCCAAATCCGCATGTACAGTCAGTGACCCGGAAACCTTCACCATAGACCTGAACACATTTTACACCCGTTTTGACAACCAGGACTTTTTTATCAGAGTGTCAGGTTTTGCTGAGAGCCCTCCCACCACCAGACCCTGAAGAGTAGGACCCTTTTACAGAGGAGGAGGTACGGCACCAGCTGAGATGTTGCAGGCCAGGCAAGGCTCCAGAGCCTGATGGCAACCCAGCCAGGGTGCTTAAGACCTGTGCTATGGAGCTCTCTCAAATACTGCACTCACTTTTCTGTCAATCCTACAGGTCTGCCACAATTCACTATGGAAAACTGCTATTATAATCCCAGTACCAAAAAAACCCAGACCCACAGAACTTAATCACTACCGTCCCATAGCCCTGACATCTATAATAATGAAGTGCTTGGAGAAACTTCCGCTGAACATCATCCTTCCACTTGTCACCCCACTCCTGGACCCCCTCCAATTTGCCTACAAGGCAAAGAGGGGCACAGAGGATGCTGTGGTCTGCCTACTGCAGCAGGCAGGCCCCGTGGCAACTTCGCCAGGATCCTTTTTGTAGACTTCAGCTCCGCCTTCAACTCCCTACAGAAACACCTGCTGATCCAGAGGCTACACCATCCCAACATCCCCCCTCATCTGATCCACCTCACCCACAACTTCCTCACCAACAGACGGCAAGCAGTAAGGGTGGGCTAAACCACATCCCCTGTACTCACCATCAACACCGGCGTTCCACAGGTATGTGTGTTGAGCCCATTCCTGTACATACTTTACACCAATGACTGCCTCAGCATCTCACCCACCACGACGTATCTCAAATACTCAGATGACACAGCCATTGTTGCACTGCTCTCTGACAATCAATCCACTCCAAACGATCCCAACACAGTCACACATTTCATCAAGTGGTGCACCGACAACCATCTCCAGGTCAATGTCAATAAAACAAAAGAAGTACTCTATGATTTCTGTCACCAACCGGGACAAACTCACAAGCATGACAAACAAAGCTTCAAAAATCATTGGTCTCTCCACACCCAACCTCACAGAATTAAACAACAGGTCCATCACTCACTTAGCAAACACCATAGTACAGGATATGAACTTTTAACTAAATTAAAGTAGAAAAAAATAGTAAGCAGGACAATACAGCATTCATTTATTCAGAAATAGAGCATTTTTCTTCAGTTCCCAAAAAGTAGCAGTTTTGGAGATAGGAGGATTGTGTCTGACAATAAGAAACAATGCTACTACAAAATAAAATGCTAGATGATGAATGAATACTGAGATGATGATATAGTGCAATATGATGCAATGCAGCATACAATTATTATGATGCAGGATACAATTAAACATGAGCAATAATATACATATAACAGGTGAAGGGCCAGGACCCCATTCAAAAATAAAACACAACAAAAAAAAAATGTTATAATACAAAACAAACTAGAAACAGAGAGCGCAGATCTATGCCAAGAGCCCAGTTAAAGTCACATAGGCTTGAAAAATGTTGTCGTCAGTTTGCAAATAAAGGACAGTTCCCATAATGAAGTAAAGTGGGTGAAACCCTGACAGCAGCCGTGGTGAAATGAATGGGATTTCCTATTATATACTTCAGTGTTTTTTGTGACGCCAATCTGGATTGGATCCACAAGAAATTTACTTTGATGATGGAGACATATATAAATTATCCTGTAAATTTTAATTTGAATGTAAATCTGTCCAGGAGTTTTCGTGCAATCTTGCTAATAGACAAACAAACAAATAGACAGACCCTGGCAAAAACATAACCTCCTTGGTGGAGGGAATAACATGAGCCCCTCCCTTTACTTCTGTATGAAGAAAATCATGTTCCACCTCCAAACAGAAGGATGTTGAATAAGGAAACTGAGAGCCAAACCGTGAAAAAAGGCACCGCAAAAATTGAAATGTAATGTAGCTAAAAAATAAAACAAGCTCTTTGTAGTTGTATCTTTTGTTAAAAATAACTAAAGCTGGGGAAGAAGAGGATTAGGAGGGGGAGGGAGAGAGAGGAGAGGGAGAAAGAGGAGGGAAAGAAAAGAAGGAAAAAAAAAAGAAAAGAAACGCCCCTCTTAATTACTACTTTACAGAAAGCTAAATAAGGAAATTACATATATATAATTATATATTATTATTAACATTACTCCTATTACTGATAGTAATATTATGATGTTATGGTAGGGACTTATTAGTGAATCTATTACTGTTATTAATTATATAGTTATGATGCTGATTATTAATATTGACTACCGTGTTAACATAATTATTGTGACTCCTATTACTAAATCTATTTTTACAAATGTTATCTCTACTAAAATTGATGGTGATGCTGGCAGGGATGATGGTGGTGATGATATATGGTTTCTATTTGTCTCTGCTGTTGTTATTATTATATATTATTTAAGTCTTTTGGTGCATAGTGCCAAAGGACAAAATTAATCACAGAAACAACTCAAATTGTTGTACATTTCGAAATGCTTTGTTTGTGACAGTGGGCTGTGCGTCTGGGCTGGGCTGGCCGGGGACGGGGGGCTGCTGGTGCCAAATCAGGTGGACCCCTGTGGTGTGCTGGAGCCCCCTTGTGGAGGGGGGGTGGGGTGAGGGCTGTGGCAGGGTCTGGAGACCCATACCCTCCTGTCTCTGACAGGGACAACTAATTAGAAAAGTAAAAAAAAAAAAAAAAAAAAGGTGATTTCTCTGAGCACTCTGAGTAATCAGGCCCCCTCCTTGTGGCCTAGGAGTAGACCACATAGGGGAAAAGTTGGGACCAATACTCTATTTTGGGTCTAACTGTGGCCCCACAGAGCACAGACCACTGGACTATACTTAATAAGAGGGTTCTTTGATAGCCTTGCCTCCTGCCCCCCTAACATGTCTGTGGCTGCTCCACAGGGAGGAGCCCTGGGAGGGTGTCAGCGGCATTCCTCCTGGCTGGCCCGGCTTGGCCGTGGGGCTCAGAGTTGTAAATAAAGACACATTAGTGGTATCTGTGTATGTGTGTTTGTGTGTGTGTGTTAGAGTATAAGTATATATGTCGCTTTTATGTATGCAGATGTGGATATATGTATGAATATATGTGATTATACATATCCACATACATGGATATGTATGTGTGTATGTATGTGCACCACCATTACCAGCCATGACAATGTCCTAAAATTTAATAATTTAACTTATTTCTTTTTGTTTTGTTTTTGTTCTTTTTTTGTGTTTTTTTTCTTTCTTCTTTCCTTTTCCCCCCTGCCCGTTAACTTAACATCTGCCAAGAAAATCTACCTCCCCAATAGAGCTTCACATCAATCACAAACTGTTGAAAAACTCCCTATCTGTATAAGTCTTTATTTTGTCTGTCTGTTATTGTTTAATTCCTGTTTTATGTTATTTCTCTCTTAGTTGTCTGTCCTGCCTTATATCACTGTTTGTGTCTCAATTTCACAAATAAAATTGAAAAAAAAAAAAAAAATACCTAAAGCTGGAGGTTGCTTGTTTTGGGCATGTTTTTATCGAGCTGGTTGCTTATTTCAGTCAAAAAGTCTGGCAACACTGCCGTTGGATTAACGTGAAAGCTAAGCAGCTGCACTGCAATCCAGGAATGATTATATTAGTATAGGGGTTTTCTCCAAAAGGGCGCCTTATGTCATACAACATGAGCCTACAGGCAGGAAGGCCCTGATGTTTGCTAGCAGAGATGAACACGGCTGTTTCTAAGGGTGACAAAGGTAACTGGAAGTCAACTCCTCACCCAACTGACTCTAAATTAGCTCTGTGTGGTCTGAATTGGCTCGATGCAACTTGACATTTCGCTGCAAGTCTTAAATTAAGTTGCCAAAATGTACCTGTGTGAATGCAGCTTATGCTACTTAACCATGGCCTGCACATACATGCTGAGGTATGTTCCTTCCACTGGAGCAGTGGGCAGAACAGACACCTGGCTCAGGGAGTGTCTCCCAACCTGAAAAGATAGCATGTCCCTCAATAACCAAATCTCTGTTTCTGTGTGCAGGCCGATAGTAACTTTGTAATCTACACCTGGAAGCCTGTGTGGGCGTCAGACACTTGGGGAATTGACGGTTTCCGTCTGATCATGCAGTCTGACTGTAACCTGGTCATGTATAACAAGTGCAATGATGCCAAGTGGGCCACTGAAACATACATTCAGGGGGAGTGAGTGTGTCATCTGGAGATGACCAATGAGGGCAATCTGGTGCTGTGGAAGAATGGAGGTGATGAAGTGTGGAGCTCTGCAATTTCCACAGGCAGAAAATTGTAATGACATGAGAAATTTAAAGGGCAATTAAGAGCCTTTTGAGGATGTCAGCATGAAACAGTGTCATCTGTAATCAAATAAAAGCAAAATGTAAATGTGTTTTTCTTTCCTCTTGATTTTTTGTGCTTCTTGTAAATTAGATCTGTTGGAAATGAGCAGGAAGAATTTAGAGGAGTGTCAGCGAGAGTTAAGACATCTTACATGGATGTTAGAACAGTCTGAGGACAATTAACAATTCAAAGAGCTATTTTGTCATGAATGTAGGGCATTATTGACAAAGCATTTTAATAAAAAAAAAAAACTAAATAAAAGGAAAATAGTTAATTATAATGAAAAAAATGTAATATTGTGATCCTCCTGCTTGATCTCCATGATGCATCCCAGTCTGAGATGCTCACACGGTTATAATAGTCTGATTTTTACTTTGGGTCATATTAGCTCTGAATGTTGATTTGTTAATCAAGAATTTCTTAATTGTTTTAATTAAATCCTAAATTTTAATTCATTTTTATTTATTTTGTGACACATTTCAAAAGAATGGACTCATATGAAGAGAAAAGTCAGGACAAAAATGCAGCTCGAGGCAAAGGTCTTTACTCGAAGAATTGTAAAGCACAAACAGGTGTTAATCTTCAGGCAAAAATCCAAAAAGTTCCAACACTAAAGTCGTCAAAGTTCAATAACCAGACAAACAAACACAAGAAAGGCAGGGCTGACACACATGTACACATGAGGAGACAATGATAGTCTGGCACAGGGCTGGTGAAACACATGGTTTTTGTACAGGTGAGGGTGGTTACAAGTCAGACACAGGTGAGTTTGGACAGATGGAAAAGAACAAAGACAGGAAGTAAGACTAGACTTCAAACAAAAGCAACGGGATTTCAAAATAAAACAGGAAACAAACACAAAACACTCTAAAACACATTAAGAGGTGAGGCGAACATAACAGCGTGGGAGATGTTTGTTTGTTTGTTTTAGTCACAGTATGGTTCATTCAGACAAAGAGAAAAGTTGTTTACCCTTGTGTTATGTTGACATTCTGAATACTATCCTTCTCCAAGAGATGAGTCGATAACTACCACAACATAATGTGTGTTTCATGGACTGCCCGTCCCAAATTACTCTAGCAGTCATCAAAAATGAATATGTGATCCTGATAATGAGGGCTCTTCAAGAAACATCTGGTCATTCTTCACACATTTGCAGATCATCTGGATTTTTCTCCACACAGCTGAAAGACTGCTGAATCACAGAAGAACACTTTTACACATGCCTGTTGTTATTGTTGTCTTAAAAAAAATGTTTTCCTTACGTTAGAGTATGTTTTTACTATTTCTTTACGGAGGAATATATCACAATATACACTGAAAATTGCAATTCAGCTAACAAATGTCAAGATATACATTTTGATCCATATTGCACAGCCCTGGTTCCATGTGTTGCTTTGTTTTATATCATACTTTGAAACCTCTGAACAGCAAAAATATATTTTTCTCACCTGGAAGACTGCCTTCCACTTTCTAATGTGAGAAATCAGTTAGTCTACCTGATGAAGCTCCTCATTTTTGGAAAGGTGGCTCTTGTTCATACCTCTGAAATGAGACAGAAAATCATGTATAAAATAAAATAAAATAACAAAACAGTAATAACAAATAACAATACATAAAATGAAATGATAGACACTACAAGTAATCTTGATATAATTCCCCTTGAGCTCCATTATGTGTTCTCATTTTATACACATTATAACCATTGGGGTCTGACGTATCTCTTAAAATCTGCTTTGAACACACACTGAAGCTCTCACTCTACCACATAAGTTCCCCTTTGCCTCAGTGTGTAACTGAAAGTCTGATTTTTAATCCCCACCCTATTTGTCCATCCTTTTTTATCATCTACAAAAAAGGCCTGAGCCGCCTCTACTTACAGAGGAGGCTGAGGTCTTTTAACTTTGCTGAGTGATGCTGAGGATGTTTATGAGTCTGTGCTGGCCAGTGCTGTCCTGTATGCTTTAGTGTCCTGGGGCAGCAGGCTCTGGTTTGCAGACTCCGGTAGACTTGATAAACTGATCCACAAGTCCAGGGATGTTGTGGGGAAGCAGCGTCAGAGAGGAGGATGTCTAAGCTGTAGGACATTTAAGACAACACCTCACACACTCACTCATTAAGTGAACTTTTTATGTTTTAATGATTCTGCACATTGTTTATTTTTGATTTTTCTGATATTCCTACAGTTATACTGAGTATAACAGCAACTGAAACAACCAAATTTCTTCTTGAGGATAAATAAAGTATTACTGATTCTGATTGAAAAAATGTCACTTACTCTTGTCAAACCCTAGAAATTGTCAATTTATGTATTTTTATTTGATATATCTTAATTTGTTTTTCTATCATAAGTATTAGCATTTTCATTTGTTGAAATATTCTGTGCTTGGATTTTTTTTTTGTTTTTGCTCATTTCCATTCTAATAAACACTTGATTCTTATTTTATTGTTATATCTTGAACAACTGAATTTCTCATTTTGGTCATTTCTGATTCTGATTCTGATTATTCAGTCAGTGCTGAACAAATAAAGTCTCACAAAGTCTTGGGACTTTCTTTCTAATGGTACTGAAAAGGGTTTAAAACTGATTCTCTGACTTTTCGTTCTTAAGAGAAAATAGTGACATCTTGTGGCACAATGAAGTTAAAGCAGCCTTTTCCAAAGCTTTGGCGCATCACCTCACTGTTTCAGTTTACATTTCCTCAAATACGCCTTCTTTAAAACGTCTATGCTTTTTATGCAAACACAGACAGTGTCATGTTATATTATATGTTATATTTTATATTATATTATATTTTATAACCCTGCAGTGAAATTAGACACTCATTAGGATGGATTCCTAACTCAGGCAGGACTCAATCCTCTCACCCCCCAAAAAACCCAAATTTGTTCAGACAGAATTTCTTACTAATGAGGTGAAGACCTTTTCCTCTAGTGTATCATGTCTCTCCTGTGTCTATGTGGCAAAGGAAACATGTTACTCACAACATGTTGTTGCTAAAAACATGCCAGTGTCCCATAATTATCTATGATTTACCCCTTATGCTCTCAAAAGGAGTGGAAGGGCACACTGTTGTGCTCTGGGGTCAGAACCAAAAGTTATTAATACAAATTAACAGCAACTAACGAATGAGCTTGAACTCTACTCTGAATATAACTATCAGAATTATTTGCCTATTAATATTTCATTAGTTATGCTATTGTTTGTCGTATTTTACTGCTCATTTATGGATAAAATTTTAAGAATGGGACAGAGTAATTAGATACTTGAAGACTTATGTACATACATACACCCAGTAAGAGACTTCAACATTTTGTAGATTAAACATTTGTGATTATAAGTGATCTAAAGGGCCTCTTTTATATCAATGTAAGGTTTAAGATTTATCTTTGTAAGACTGAGGCTTTTTTGCATTCCCTAACTCTCATAAAATAACATTATATGAATCTAAATTAAATATATTTGTCATTAAAGGTTTGGCATAATGAGTTGGCCAGTCTGACACTTTGTTCAACACTGCATTGACTTTGGAAGCAGCTTGACTGTCATCTCTGTACAACTGAATATAAAACTCTGGACAGATAAAAATTTCCGATAGAGGCTGGAAGATTTCTTTACTTTTTTACAAAAATAGTTTTGTTGATTGTGTTTTAGTGAAATTTTTGCACAATCTGACAGAGGTTGGCAGGACTTCTTGTGGCTGGAAGTTAGCTGGTAACTCACTGGATGGAGAAAATTGAAACAGCTGGATCTGTATTTATCAATTTGATTTCCAGATGCTTGGTTTGAGAAACTGTACAAAGCTGGATCAGGATGGGGCTCTATGAGATATCTTTTCAAGGGGCCCAAAAATTCCATCAGTGCTCCTCATCAGCATTAGCTTATTGAATATGTGTCAGATTGATCAATAAAGAAAAAACAAAACAAAGAGGTCCACACACCAACAACCTCCCATTGAAGGATGTTATTTGACAATAAGTTTCAGTGTGAGCCACACAGCTCCTCCACAGACACAGTGTCTGGATTGAAACGTGACTTAATGTTGAATTATGGACATCGTTGTTTTGATCCAGACTGAAAAATATGTAGAGAAGCATTTTCAAAGAACAGTCAGCTCCAGTTTACATGGTCACAAAATGAACATAACACCAGTCAGACTTCAAGTTGATGGAACCACTTTAAAAATGAAAAAGAATGATGAGGAAATTTTCACCTTCAAGGTCAACATTGCATGTGAAGTATCTGACGTGAATCCCTGAAAAGGCAAAGGTACGCGTCCTTAGGGATGAGTTGATGGGAGGGCTGCAGATGACCCTTTACCCCACGAATGCATGACCTGTTCTAAGCGATGTATTGCTCGAGTGACAGACAAGGCTCGTTTTATTGCTGTCCAGATGTTAGGAGAAGCTGTGTACACAACTCCTGATCTGTGGTCAAACTAAAGTCTGGGAGAAGGACACCATCGGCATTCTCTCCCAGGTATCCTGCAGTGCCTGTATGATTATGGTGTTGCTTTTTTTGTAATAAACTTGTTATTCTGAAGCAAGCCAGTGTCACGAAGTCTCCTTCAATCTTCTGCACATCACAAGTGGTCAAGATTTGACACATGCTTTTTGTCTACACAGCACAATGGGTTCATGCGGGCAAAGAGGTTTTCTAAAATGGCAGGGTTACTTCCTTTTTTTTTTTTTCTTTTTCAGAGAAAGGGAACTATGGTGTTAAAATATTGGCAAGGTCTAAAGGCATTCATGGGAAAAAGACTGTAAAACATTCACTTCACTTCTAGAGAATTTTGTCCGTTAAGGAAGGACAAATCCCTTACGAAGCACTGATTAGTGAGCTACACATTCCTGTAATGGCTCATAACATCAGAGTTTACTTTCAACAGAAAAGTCTTTACTAGTTGATTCAAAGTTCATTTCACAGGAAACATCAGGAACATGCCCTGGCTGTGAGGGAGGCTAATGTCAGTTCAGATCTTGACGATGGTGGTCTGAGATTTCTGCTACACATCACTGTATTGATTTCCACTTTTCTAAAGAACCTTGAGATAAAATGTGGATGCACTGCAGAAACACAGCCTGTCAGGACACTGAGTCAAATGTTTTCATTCACCTTTGAGCTGGAATAAACCTTTATGAGAAGTTCACAAACCATGTTGACCATGAGGCTTGATTACCTTGACCTTTGACCTCCAAAACTGAATCATGAGGGCTATTCCCACTGTTGTTTAATGCTGAAATTACATCCCTGTGATGCTTCACCTCCATTATTAATGGAACAGAGATGGGATGATGGAAAACAAGTAGTTGCTCCGTCTCTGAAGTTTTTATTAAATTTATAATATTTATGGCGGGGGGGCACATAGACTCAGCAGGGAAGTGCAATGAGTGTGTGTGTCTACCTTTTTGTGTTTGTGAACACTTTCTTTGTCATCTTCTCTCACACATCCAATGCTGCATCACACCAGTATTGACACAAATAAATAGATGTCCTGATAACATATGTGAATGTCTGAATAATGATGGAGCATGGTTGCAGCGCCTCTGCTCATATGTACTGTGAAAAGGACTTTTGATTCATAGTGGACAAAGTTTAACCCTTGTGGGTTGCTTTAATTTACTACCCTTTGAGGTACTCAGGACATAAATGTCCACTCCCAAAGCTGCTATAAAAACATATCAGATTAATATTTTTTGTATGTTTTTGCCCAAAACATTAAATCAACTTCAGTTCCAATCAAAATTACCAAAAATATAATTATTTATGTTATTTTAACCCTTTAAATGCCAATTTGATTACATGATGTCAGTGTTTTTATGAAAAAAAAACCACACAAAAATTGGTCATTATTAATATAATAAATGTTGGAGGGCTGGGGATTTTTATTAAAGAGCAAGCTTAAATATACATAAGATTAGTAACAAAATTGATTTTCATGCATTGATATTTTTTTTTGCAGTGCTAGATTCATAATTTACTACCCTTTGAGGTAACCAGAGGACACAAATGTCCATTCCCAAAAGCTGCTATAAAAATATAACAGATTAATTTTTTTTTCATTTTTTTTTACTCAAATCATTCAATGAAACTTCAGTTCTAATCAAAAATACCAAATATTTAATTATTTATGTTGTTTTAACCCTTTAAATGCAAATTTGATTACATGATGTAAGTGTTTTTATAAAAAAAAAAAAAAAACACATCAAATGAGTTATATTCAATATAATAAATGTTAGAGGGCTGGTGATTTTTTTTCCAAAGATTGGGCTTAAATATACATAAAAATAGTATCAAAATCAATTTTCATGCATTGTAATTTACTACCCTTTGAGGTAACCAGAGGACATAAATGATTTGAGCTTTTTCTGCCTCTTCCCAGTGCAATTGGGATAAACGAAGCCCATCAATGTTTAGTATCACAGTCTGGTGACCATCATGGCTGACAATCTCCAACGCTGCCCTCAAAGCCTCCACCATGCCCTTCAGAAAGCTCTCCATCTCCCTGTCTTTCACATACTCAGGATACACTACATGGTATATTGCCTGGGATTTGGAGGAATACCCACTAAATCGTACCACCATTCCTGTGTCAAGGGGCTTTTGCTTCCCACTCAACATCTGCCCTTCCAGCTGATCCAATTCTGTGTAATAACCATCTCCAGTGCATTTTGTCAGTGCCTTCTTAACTTCTGATGTACACTGTCAAAGTTTGACTGGTGATCACAACCAATGCCCCTCTTTGCACGGTCCATGGGTCTGCAATCCTGTATGAACAACCCGCATTGCTCTTCCTTTGTATCTCCTTGCTCCCCAGGGGACTATACAGTTGCATATACTCTTCCCACTCTTTCCTTTGCTCAAACTGGCCTCTTTAGCCATCCAAGGTGCAGGGCATCGTTTCATGGGCGCTGCCACCTTCACCACCCTGTGCATCAGCCTCAGCTGGCAGGTCCTCACCCACCACCAACATCTCACCTCTGAATCATGATGCATGCATCTCCCTTATTGCAGGCGCAGCTGGGTTAGTGATTTTTACTGGCATACTCTTGAATTCTGCTTCCCGCTCCCCAGTGTTAGGCTACCGGCTCTGTGGACTCTCTCAGGGTCCTGGGCCATGTTCGATTAAATTTTCTTCTCGGATACTCACTGTATCACTGCCCATAACAGAGGGTGGGGGTGCATTATCTCTGTCAAGGTCTCGCATCTCCCTCTCAAACTTGCTCCACTCCTTTTTGTGGTCATTGTACCTGTTAGCAGCCCTGGGCCTGTCCCCAGCACTCACAAACCTCACCTTGATCGTCTGCGCTATAGCCTTCATGATGGAATCCAAACCTTCTGAGGGACTATACAATGTCTCAATAGGCCCCAGTCCCCACCCTTTCATCGTGTTAGCCCACCATGCAAGCCACAGGGCCAGATTCCCTTTACATGTGTGCTCCCTTGGGCTTCTCAGCATGACCAGCCTGCCTCTTCTGGGTTGGGAAACAAATCAGGCACTCCTGCCTGTCCATCTGACAATCGCTCATCGCCAAAGAGCACCCCAACTCTCTGGAGTACTCATAGAGCTTTGTTGGGTTGAGTTGCCTGCAAACTCTGGGCTGTCCCTTAAAATGTCAGGATTGCAATATATATCAAAAATATGTGGTTATAATGGAAGTCAGTGGGACCATATCAGTTATGAGGTCCCATTTGATCTTTGATGACTTGAACTTAAAACACACACAACCACACCCACACTCAGACACATTATCCCAATGCTCCAAGTCCATTTTTTTGGTTTTCATCTCTTTTAATGCCATGTATTTTGCCAGGTAGTGCATCCAGGCCTCCATTGAAGCATTATGTGATACAGTTATGCTCCTCCTGGTGGTTTTAGAGGGTTCATTAGACCTAAAACCTGCCTCCCCTTTATTGTAAACGTAGAGCCATAGATTTATTAGGTATTCATGGTTAAAGTATTTTAAAATGTCAGGATTACAGTTTATAAAAAATATGGGAATCATTGAAACCAAGTTGGACACAAAGTCAAAGAGTGTACACTCAGTGCATATCTCCTATTCTATATACCTCACAATAGTGGTAATTCATGGAATTAAAAAAATAATAATAGTAAAAAACACCCTTGCCAAGTATCATACTGCCGGATATTTCAACGATTTCTATGCTAGCATTTATTCAAGAATTTCATGTTTTTACCGTTTCAGTTAAGAATGTCTTATTTTTACAAAAAAAACTATGCTTCTGCTCCTGTCAGATATTTCCAGACTTGCTTCTTGCTTTCAGTTCCTGTTGATTATGCTAACTTAGCTGAAGTGAAAGTACCTACTGTTAACCCCCTGCATTGTGATTGACCTTTATTAACAGACATAGCTTATGAAAACAGACAGTTAGCTGTTCTGTACCCTTTGCTCCAAAATAAGTGTAATGATGAAGACACCACCCCAAAGTGTATAAGATATTGTATCATCCTTTGTCCTGGGCTCTCCTCTGATCATCCAGGGGGGTGAGCAGATCAGAGAACTCAGCAGCTGAGTGATTTTTTTATATTTGTGTATTGCTCTACATATTGTCAATAAATGGTTGGCTAAACGATCCCAAGGTGCCTCAAGGGTTAATGTGGCCCTCATTGTCACTAAAGTTGTCCATCCCTGAACTAAATGATACCTAAATTAATAATAAATATAAGAAAACATACTCAAAAAATAAGACCCAATGCATTGGCTAAATCCCGAACAGCACACTTGTGGACTCATGGACTTCAAGTGTGTTCACGGCGAGTACCTAGAGCTGTGAAGTCCTCAAGTCCAAAAAGCACCTACAGACTTCAAATTATGCACTTTCTGTAAGTCAGCAATGAAAATGTAAATTGCTAGTTTATTTATTTTGTAGTTGCTTTTACATTTAAAGAGTTGCCTGTGTTTTTACTGTCAAATATTCACAAATTTTCCCAGGTTTTTTTAATTTTGATATTGTGCTTTATTCAGAATGCACAATAGTGGAATTTTGCTGATAACCAATATGCCAATGTGTCAAGGTCATCATTTTTGATACCAATATCAATACTGATATTTTGTGTGCCTACTTCGCTAAAACTGACCAATTCCTTTCATGTTAAAGTTATTTTTTGTTAGAAACAGATCTAAAGCAAGAAAAACAATATTTTATTCTTTAATAAATGATACTTTTGATTTATGAAAGTGGACATTGCGTGATGATGAGATAAATCATCATTGTACATCGTAAGAAATGTATGGCTAATTTGTAAATATCTGCAAAGATTTTCATATCAAAGATTTTCATGATATTATTGGACCAATATTGGTCCAATAATATCATGCATCCCTAAACATATAAAGATTTTAATGGAAGAAACACACATAAACACTCTCGAGTTCTTCTCATTATTACCTCCTCCACAGAGGTTATTTTTTGACAGAGTTTGTTTGTTTGTCTATTTGTATGTTAGCAACATTACGCAATAAGTTATGGACGGATTATGCTGAAATTTTTAGGAGAGATCGGTAATGGCCCAGCTTAAATATGATTTGATTTTGGTGGTGATCCAGATCTGGATGTGGATCCAGGAATATTTTAAAGAATTTGACATTAACATTAACTCACTTACAATTTTAGAAATGCCTCTGCAAAGGATTCTCAAAGAACTTCTAGTTTTATCTTTTCCAGGAGATTTCTGATATCATAAGTGTGTCCCACTCTTTTTTTAAACATCACAAGCCTTCATGGACTCACACTTGACACCATTTAAGAGCTCAGATCTCAGGCTTTAGAGTGGACAGAGGGATTAGGCATGTGACGCTTGCTTTTTTCTCAAAATGAGGAAGTTCAATGATGATATGATTCACATTATACGTAAAGACGTGACATGAGTCGGTAAGTTCCAGATAAAGTTTATTTTTCTGAAAAGTTAATGTACTCAAAAAATTTTCTAGGTAGAGTACTCTTAATCTGTGGTATTATTTTTTGATGGGAGTTCTTGGAGGTGGAGAAAATACCCTTTGAATTTGGTACAATACTTCCCTGTTTGTGTCTAGTTCTGCATCACAAACTTTTATAAATTGTGGCTTACCGAGGGAGAGGAGAGAACTTTCTACTGTATCTCATGTACTTAGTGGCCATATGGAGCTCATACAACCCCACTTAAAAAAAAATGAACTATCCCTTTAACATCAACTTACAATGTTGGAAATGCCTTGGCAGAGGATTTTCAAAGAGCTTCTAGTTTTATCTTTTTCCAGGAGATTTCTGATATCATAAGTGTGTACTACTCTTTTTTTTTTAACCATCACAAGCCTTCATGGACTCACACTTGACACCATTTAAGAGCTCAGATCTCAGGCTTTAGAGTGGACAGAGGGATTAGGCATGTGACGCTTGCTTTTTCCTCAAAATGAGGAAGTTCAATCTCCTTACATCCAGGTCACTCAAGAGAAAGAAGGATAAGTAAAGAGAGATTAATTATTGCAGTGTATTTATTGTGTGTGCTCATTGTGAGACCACATGACCAACTGTAACTTCACTGGAGTTATCAGGTGGACTTCAGACAAAGGATAGAAACAGTTGGGCTGCCCTAAAGCTGAAGCATAATGTATGTGCATTAAACAGTTAAGATAAAATTAAAAGGACAGCGGCCCTCATGACCATAAAAGAGCGCACTGTAATTATCCAGTGTAAAGAAAATATATACATCTATTATCATGATGATTATGCGTGTATTATGATCCTCTTGTATGTTTGTGTGAAAAGCCTTCATGCTGAAACTAAAAACCGGAAACGATTAATATCTTGTCTCTGATAGCAGAGGACTGCGCCATCACAACAGCAGAAGAACTAAATCTCGTCCCTTATAAGAACGCCATCACATCAACAAAAGAACTCACAGTTTCTGAATAAGGAAGATGACCACCGTTTTGACACGTTTCTGTAACTTTGAACTGCAATACTATTGGTTGATGCTTGTGTGATAAAGTGTACCTTGACTGTTTAAATATGAGAAGCTTAGACGCACAATTTAGTGCATGAGGAAGTTGTCTTCTGTTGTAAACTGCACGTCACTCCTTGCAAGTGAATGATCAGAAGACTCCTTTCTCCTGTCGTTCTTTCCATCTGGGCTGCCAAGTCAGGGGCAGTTTGAGGAATTTTCCTGACATCCAGAAATGTCAGTTTATGTCTTGCACTTATGGTCATTGATTGTATATAAAAATGGGACCAGTATCATAAGACTGTAGACCAGCATGTAAAGTTTTTTCTTAGCATTACACCAGTTGCAACATCAAAATTTGGTTACATCTGCATTTTTTGAGTTTTTCACAATCACTTGTAGGGGGCGTGGCATTTTTATCTTGCTTTTGCTCCACCACAGATTTAGGAGATATAAGGAAGGAGTCACCAGAGGTGAAGTACATCTCCATCAGCTTGGTGCAGACGGCATCTGGTTTGGATCACTCAAGCGTGAGTACAGTACTCCTCTGCTTTCATAATGACAGAGTAAAATTTCATCCATTACTGTTTGATCTTTTTAAACATGAGATTTTCTTTTCTTTTCTGTTTCAGAATCATGAGCAGAAACTACCTTTCCAAAAACGATGAGCTCCGTGCAGGGGACTACCTGCTGTCCAATGATGGGAATTACAAGGCAATCTTCCAGGTGAGAAGAAAACTACACGACAGAGTTTACTGAAGTGCATAATGATAGGAAACAACACAGCATCTCATCACTGTCAGGGAAACACTCCAATTTCCATTTTTTTAAGGATTTCCTTTTTGTTTTTTCATTTTATTTTTGACTTAATCTGTGCTACTGGTCACCTTCCATATTAGTGAGTTGGATTTATGAACTTTTAGCCAAATTAAAGTAGAAAATAATTGTAAGCAGGACAATACAGTATCCATTTATACAGATATAGAGCATTTTTTCAGTTCCCTAAAAGCAGCAGTTTTGGAAATAGAAGGTTTGTGTCTGACAATCAGAAACAATGCTGTATGAAAGGGTCGGACAAAATCAAATGCTATATGATGCAATGCAAAACAATACAGTGCAGTATGGTAAGAAAATATACCGTACAAAACTGTTTGATAAAGTCAACAATGAAAGGAAATGTTGTCATATGAGACAACTCATTGAGATATGATATTTAACTAGAAAAGCACTCAGAGAGCACAGACCTCCGCCAAGCAGCTTCAGTTCACTTTGGCGAAAATGGTCCTATCTGGCAATGTTAAAGAATCCTTTCAACAATTCCTGGATCCGGATGGTGATCCGGATCAGTCCTAAAATCTAATCATTTCTTCCTTATCCCATTCCACACATTTCCTGAAAATTTCATCCAAATCCGTCCATAGCTTTCCAAGTTATCTTGAACACAAACAAACAGACAAACAGACAAACAAACCAACGCCGGCAAAATCATAACCTCCTTGGCGGAGGTAACTATAGCAAAAAATTAAACATGAGCAATAATATGCATACAATAGATAGCAGGTGAAGGGCTAGAACCCAATTCAAAAAAAAAAAATTAGTAAGTCATGTTACAAAACAAATGAAATATCTCCTAAAGAAGTGGTTATGCATTGACCTACTCTTTTGAAAGGTACCTTAAGATAACATTTGCTATGATTTGGTGCTATAAAATTAAAGACAGTTTGATTGATTGATGGTTGATTGACCCAAAATAACACATTAGTGGGAATAATCCTCATTATAATTACTCTGGAGCAGCTTCTGGTGTGCACACTTTTTCTATTTTAGCAACTGTTTAAACGGATGGTTCAGTTTTTGGTTCAGTTTTCTTAAGTGAGGTTGTATAAGCTCCATATGGCCACTAAGTACATTAGATGCAGTAGAAAGTTCTCTCCTCTCGCTCAGTAAGCCACAATTTGTAAAAAGTTTGTGACGCAGAACCAGCCGCAAACAGGAAAGTATTGCACCAAATACAAAGGGTATATTTTCCGCCTACATGAACTCCCATCAGAAAATAATACCACAGTTTAAGAGTACGTTACCCATACATGTTTTTAAGTGCATTAACTTTTCTGAAAAATAAACTTTATCTGGAACTTACCGACTCATGTCACGTATTTCTCCGCGCAGTGCTGCTGCGAGTTCCAGATAAAGTTTATTTTTCCGAAAAGTTAATGCACTCAAAAAATTTCTAGGTAGCGTACTCTTAAACTGTGGTAATATTTTGAGAGGAGAGTTCTTGTAGGCAGAGAAAACACCCTTTGAATTTGGTACAATACTTCCCTGTTTGCGGCTAGTTCTGCGTCACAAACTTTTACAAACTGTGGCTTACTGAGGGAGAGGAGAGAACTTTCTACTGCATCTCATGTACTTAGTGGCCAGATGGAGCTCATACAACCCACTTTAAAAAAAAAAACTGAACTATTCCTTTAAATACCTAACACCTAGTGCTTAAGTTTCCAGATGTGCACACTATTGGTTTCATCGATTCTGAGAAGCAAACTTAGTTCTGTGTGGCCTGAATTTGCTCGATGCAGCTTAACATGTTGCTGTACATCTTAAAAAAAGTGGCCAAAATGTACCTGTGTGAATGCAGCTTATGCTACTTAACCATGGCCTGCACATACATGCTGAGATATGTTCCTTCCACTGGAGCTGTGGGCAGAACAGACACCTGGCTCAGGGAAAACTGGAAAAGATAGCATGTCCCTCAATAACCAAATCTCTGCTTCTGTTTGCAGGAGGATGGTAACTTTGTCATCTACAACTGGAGGCCTGTGTGGGCGTCAGACACTTGGGGAACTAATGCTTTCCGTCTGATCATGCAGGCTGACTCTAACCTGGTCATGTATAACAAGTGCAATGATCCCAAGTGGGCCACTGACACATACATTCAGGGCCAGTGTGTGTGTCATCTGGAGATGACCAATGAGGGCAATCTGGTGCTGTGGAGGGGAGCTGATGAAGTGTGGAGCTCTGCAAATTCCAAAGGCAAAAAATTGTAATGACAAGAGAAATTTAAAGGCAATTACAAGCCTTTTGAGGATGTCGGCATGAATCAGTGTAATCTGGAATCAAATAAAAGCAAAATGTGAAAATGTGTTTTTCTTTCCTCTTGATTTTTTGCGCTTCTTGTAAATTAGATCTGTTGGAAATGAGCAGGAAGAATTTAGAGGAGTGTCAGCGAGAGTTAAGACATCTTACATGGATGTTAGAACAGTCTGAGGACAATTAACAATTCAAAGAGCTATTTTGGCATGAACATAGGGCATTATTGACAAAACATTTTAATAAAACAATCTACAAAAAAGGAAAATATTTAAACATAATTACAAAAATTGTGACCCTTCTGCTTCATCTCCATGATACAGCCCAGTCTTAAATGCTCACAAGGTTATAATAGTCTAAGCTTGGGTCATATTAGTTTTGAATGCTGATTTGTTAATCAAGGATTTCTTAAATGTTTTTGCTTAAAAATCTTAAATTTTAATTCATTTTTATTAATTTAATTTGTGACACATTTCAAAAGAATGGACTCATATGAAGAGAAAAGTCAGGACAAAAATGCAGCTCGAGGCAAAGGTCTTTACTCGAAGAATTGTAAAGCACAAACAGGTGTTAATCTTCAGGCAAAAATCCAAAATGGGCAATTCAACAAAGTGACAACTCTAAAGTCGTCAAAGTTCAATAATCAGACAAGCAAACACAAGAAAGCAGCACACATGTACAGGTGAGGAGACAATGACAGTCTGGCACAGGGCTGGTGAAACACATGGTTTTTGTACAGGTGAGGGTGGTTACAAATCAGACACAGGTGAGTTAGGACAGGGGGAAAAGAACTAAGACAGGAAGTAAGACTAGACTTTCAACAAAAGCAACAGGATTTCAAAATAAAACAGGAAATGAACACAAAACACTCTAAAACACACTAACAGGTGAGGAGAACATAACAGCTTGGGAGATGTTTGTTTGTTTGTTTTAGTCACAGTATGGTTCATTCAGACAAAGAGAAACTTTGTTTACCCTTGTGTTATCTTGACATTCTGAATACTATCCTTCTCCAAGAGATAGAGTCGATAACTACCACAACATAATGTGTGCTTCATGGACTGCCTGCCCCAAGTTACTCTAGCAGTCATCAAAAATGGATATTTGATCCTGATAATAAGGGCTCTTCAAGAAACATCTGGTCATTCTTCACACATTTGCAGATCATCTGGATTTTTCTCCACACAGCTGAAAGACTGCTGAATCACAGAAAAACACTTTTACAACAAAATGCCTGTTGTTATTGTTGTCTTACCAAAAATATGTTCCTTTTTTATGTTATTTATCTTATTAATCAGAGTGATAAAGAGTTGTGTCATTAAAATATAAAACAAAATGAAGCTGTGAAAACAAAGTTCTCTGAGAGCATGGATGTGGGTATGGATCACCACCAAAATCACACCACTTCATCCTTGTGTCATGACCGACATTCCCTCAAAAGGTGATGAAAATCTGCTGTGAATGTAAAGAGTTATTAGTGAAAATGTGGAGAACTGCTCCATCTCCCAATGTAAACAAATCTTTTAAAAATTCCTGGATCCCTATTAACATTTGAATCAACATGAATCAAACGCCATCACTTCTTGTTCATGCCATCACCATCTTCCTCTGAAAATCTAATCAAATCTGTCCCTAACTTTTTGAGCTATTCTGTTCAAAATAACAAACAAACAAAAGACAGAAAAACCACAACCTCCTTGGTGGAGTTAAACATTTCTAATGTCACCATCAGCAGCGTAAACAGGTCAGGCCTCTCTCAAACCCATGAGCACTTCAAAAACAACCCTCTACAGATGTGGGTTTATTGCTTAAACAGAATGATTATTATAATATTTAAGTAAAATTCATGTAATTATACATCTGTGATGTTCAAATAAAGTTATTTGCAGTTAAGTAGCAGTAGTTAACATCTAGGTGATGGCTGGATAAAGGAAGATGTAAAATCAGTGTTTTCAGGTGCAGATCTTTGGATTAATTGTATTAATACTCTGTTAGGCCTAGCCTTAATAGGTGTGAGCCTTGCCCACATATTCAGTACAGGCCTGGCCTGCATCCTTGATCAAGCGGAGAGAAGGACACAGCAAACAAGTGCATGGTAAAGTCGGTTCTCTCATTTATTCAGGAAAAAGAATTGATATATATACAGTGTGACAGACAATGACACGTTAGAGACTTTAGCCCTTCCCCCTGCTTTGACATGTTGACTAATGACCAGAGTTAAATTGCATTGCTTCTAAACAAGTTACGTAGGAAAACACATGTGGACCATAATTGGTCTATCTATGGCTTCTTGAGCACACACACACAGTATATATGTCCAAAGTTCGTCAGGTCAACCCGCGAATGACTTCCTAAGCACACATACACACATGCATTGCATATGCCCATTATGCAGTAATTCAATTTTATCAATGAGCTCCTGTTCTTGAGAACACACACATATGATCAGAGTTAGATCTGATAGCAGGGCTGAAGTTTTAATAATTATTATACCAATCTTCTGAGGGCATTTTTTATCTTTCAGAGAACTTGTGTCTGCATGTTTTGGCCTTCAAAAGCTTAATAAATCCATGTAACTTAAATGAGATAGAATTACATCCTCTTGAGCCTTAACCATAAATTATCAAGTGGTTTGTAATATTACATGAGAACACCTTTACACTGTGAATCTTTTCCACCATCTAGTGGCTCTAGTGCCAAATTAACCCAACAGCTATATTTGCAGACATCTTAATTGTTGTTTAGCATGAAAAAAGGATTATTTTCCACAAAGTTTGTACTCACTGGACTGATTACATATGTACTCTGCCTTCTCCAGCTTGCCTAGACTATTATTTGATTGCTCATTATTAATTTGAACTATCTGTCTGCCCCTCAGAGGAAAAAACTATACGATCAGGCCAGGTTAATGATTCAGTTGTAATCACACATGCATAAAATAATCACAGTCTGAATCTATTTTTAGCTCACAGTTCACAGAGAGTCGGCCTGTGACTGAGCCACTCTGTCAAGCTGTTAATGAGATTTCCTGTTGGCACAATGAGCTGAGCTGACGATAGGGATGTCTAGACCAAACACATTTAGATACTCAGAATAGTTATATGAAATGAAAGTAATGATAAAGTAATAGCTGTAATCTTAGGTAATTAAAATTAAAGAGTCTCTTTTTTAAGATCATTAACAAAATCCAAATTTTGTATAGATATTTTGCATTCAGTCTCCCCCAGACACTAACTATTGTCACATTTGTGACAGATGTGTCTCTACAATAGAAAAAACAAAATTGTTGCTGTATATTTGAATCATTTAAAAGAGGACAAGAGCTATGGATAAAAACAACCATGTCTTCTTTTGCCAAGATTAAACTGCAGTTACATAAAAATACGTTTTAAGTATTATTTTTATTTTTTTATTCACATCATTATTCCAAAACACAAATGATGAAGTTTAATTCTTGCTTCAGACAACAGATGGATGAGTGTGACATCTTGTGATTTCTTGTTGCAATTGCCCTTTGTTAAGCCCCTCCCTTTTCAGGAAGTAATCCTGTGTGTGGCCCCGCCCTCCTTAGTTACTGTTACCAGGGCAGACCAAATCTGTTGTCTCTGGCCTCACTCCTGTTTGAAACAGTTCATCTTTTTTCCATCTTTTTTTTTTCTTTTTCAATGTTTTTTTTAAATTATTGTTACTACTATTATTGTCACTATTACTTTACTATCTTACCTTTTTTTTTAAATATCTTTAAAACATTATTCAGCCACCTTACATTTTAGAAGTAATAACCCCTTGATAAAAAAAAAAGTAAGAGAAAAGTTTGATGAGAGAGTTAAAAAAAAAACAACAACTCAGTTTTAAAATATGGCACAAATGTGTAGGAGCCTCAGGAACAATAAACCAAACTAAAACAGTACATACCATGTTCATATGGTAGTGTACTCTTTTAAATGTTTATCTACTTTATATACTCTTTTTCCTGCTGTATCTGTATCACCGAGCTTTCCCTTCTCTTGAGGATCAAGTGCACTCACATTTAATAAGTTATTAATGTACATTAACAGGTTTTGTACATGTTTTGTATGCATTTGTAATCACTCTTGTTGGCAACAATAAAGAATTATACATATATATTAAAACAAATACTTTTCAATCTTTTTATTCATGTTTAAGTCATTTGATTATTTCTCAAATAATGCCCAGTGAAAGGCTAAAGACAAACCTACAAAGGGTGTATGATGAAAATTCAAAATCTTTATCAATCATTGAATGTAATTATAATAACTGCATCAAATGAGACACCACCTGCACAGAAAGTGTTTGGCTGTGTAACTGACTGCTTTGATAAGAGGCTGTCTGATTGTTTAGTCAATTAATCAATTAGAAAATCAACAAAGGGTCAGATTCCATTCTTGTTAACATTATAAAAATACTGCATTTTTATCTGCAGACTCTATACTCATTTGCAGATGCATCACTTTCTTTCCCTTCCAAATACACTATTAATAGAATTTGTACTCATAATCCAAATGAATACTTAGATAATATAAGAATTCATTTATGCTTAAAAAATCAAATCCATACTGGGTTACTTTTGGGGTTCCTTAAAGTGATGTTTAATTGATTGTTCAATAAAACAAAACTTCCCCAGCTTAACTTCCTTTCTGGAAAGTTTTCTGAAATATACCAGAAAATGTCCACCTCTTTGTAACCCCTGTTTGGATCATGCCTAAATACTGTCTGTGCTAAATATCCATGACACTTTTAATGCTCTTATTATGATCAAGTAATGGTGTTCAGTAATGTGTATAGAACTTTTTGTGTATGACCTCTGGTTGAGTTTTGAAAAGATTTAGCCTGCCTGAAAGTGAAAACATGGCACAAACTGAAAAAATCTGACTTTTATAACCTTGTTAGTCTTTTAGACTGAAAATTCTTCCTGCCCATTTCCAAGATAACTAATCATCAAGAAGCACTAAAATTTAAGAAGAAGGGAAAAACACTTCTTTCACTTTTTGCTTTTATTTGATTCCAGGTTACACTGATTTATGCCGACATACTCAAAAGGCTCTTAATTGCCTTTAAATTTCTCTTGTCATTGTAATTTTTGGCCTGTGGAATTTTATGAACTCCACACTTGGTCAGCTCCCCTCCACAGCACCAGTTTGCCCCCATCGGTCATCTCCAGATGACACACACACTCGCCATTGATGTATGTGCCAGTGGACCACCTGGCAGCGTTGCATTGATTATACATGACCAGGTTAGAGTCGGCCTGCAAGATCAGGCGGAAAGCATCAGACCCATTTGTGTTTGATGCCCACACAGGCTTCCAGGTGTAGACGACAAAGTTACCATCGTCCTGCAAACAGAAAAAGAGACTGGTTACCAAAGGATATACCAGATCGTCCAGTAAGGAGACACTCCCTGAGCCAGGTGCCTATACTGCCCACTGCTCCAGTGGGGTTTAAAGGCAGTTTGGAGCCAAAAATCACTCCTGTCCTCACTTCTCTCCACTGGCTTCCTGTCCATTTGAGAATTGATTTTAAGATTTTAATGATCACTTTTAAAGCCCTTACAGGTCTGGCCCAAAATTTTATATCTGAACCATTGACTCCATATGTGGGCTAGGGTCGGTCTGTCTATCTATCTATCTATCTATCTATCTATCTATCTATCTATCTATCTATCTATCTAAGTGTCTTGTTGTCACCTCATATAAAATTTTCCATACATATTGATTTTTGCTGGTTGGATGATTATAAAATCTTGATTGGTGCTTCATAGTAGGAACTTTTTTTGTGGCAGATTTTATCTGCAAAGCCTCTAGAGAAAAGACAAAACATAATTTTTAAGACAAACTGTATGAGGAAAACTATTCCTAAAGTATTTGTTTTGAAATGTTAAACCATTGCCACTACATATCGGAGGTCTTATAAACATATGAAGGCGGACAACTTTGTCTGCATGGCAGGTGAACCAAAAAGAAACAATCAATCAACCTATTAATCATGTTGGCAGAAGGAAAACCTTGACCTTTATCAGAATTAATTGTTGATTGAATGAATGAATGAATATAGACAAGGTGTGTCTTGGGCCTTTGACTTTATTCTAGGTGTGCCTTGGGCAAACACAGTTTAAAAAACACTGTCCTAGGTCTGCCTAATTGAAAAATCTCCAAGTGATGACAATCCCACAGTGACCATGGCTAAGTTGCCTATATACTGTAGCCCAACCTTTCACTCAGTGGTCACTGTGAACACAAGCATGGTCCGACTCTGCTCTTCCAGACTTTAAAGGCAGGTTTTTATCCACGTGCTCATTGTTTCTCAAAATTGATTAAACAAATAATAGGCTTGTCTGGAAATTTAAGTACTAGGTGACCAAATGAAAACACTGATTTTACCAAATGCTAAAAGTGAAAAAGTCTGCACACCAGAAGCTGCTCTGGTGTCGATATATTGAGAATAGTTTCCACAATTGCGGCATTTTTGGCCAATCAATCATCAATCAATCAACCAATCTTTATTTGTAAAGCACCAAATCAAGGTGTAAGGTACCTTACAAAAGAGTAGTTCAATGTCATACATCTTTTTATTTTATTTTATTTATTTTTGATCATAATTTTTTGTTTTATTTATTTATTCGTTATGTTTCTTTTATTCAAAGGGGTTCTATCCCTGCACCTGTCACCTATTGTATTCCTATTATTGCTCTTGTTGAATTGTATGCTGTAGATTTATACCATATCCCATATCCCATTTATACCATGCCTATTGTTATCCACTATACTGTATAGTTTTGAATGGTAATTTTTCTTATCGTACAATATTGCCTTGCATTACACCATAGCATGGTGTAATGCAAGGCATTACAAATCATATTCCAAATCATATTCTTTGTACTGCATCAAGGAATAGTATTTGTTTTTGTGATATCCTCTCTTACAGCATTGTTTCATAATTATGATGCATCTTATTCACTTATATTATATTTCAATAAGCTTTCTTCTCACCTGGAAGATTGCCTTGTAATTCCCATTGTTGGACAGCAGGTAGTCCCCTCGACGGAGCTCATCGTTTCTGGAAAGGTAGTTCCTGCTCATGATTCTGAAACAGGAAAGAAAATCTCATGTTAAAAAAAATCAAACACTAATGGATGAAACCTTATCGTGTTTGTCATTATGAAAGTAGAGGAGTGCTGTACTCACGCTTCAGTGATCCGAACCAGGTGCTGTTTGTGCCAAGCTGATGGAGATGTACTGAAGCTCCAGCTACACCTGCCTTATATCTACTGAATTTGTGGTGGAGCGAAAGCAAGAGAAGAATGCCACGCCTCCTCAAAGTGATAATAAATGTGAAAAATGTAAAACATTCAGATGTTATCAGATGTTGATGTTGCAACTGAAGTCCAAGTCATAAATTGCTTCCTGTCTACAATGTTCCTGTTTGTTGTCATGAGGACTGTTTTGTTGCACGAGGCCTTCAGCTTGATCAAACATGATGACTGTCAGGAAAGCACCCGGCTTGTTTAATCTTAGTGGAGATAGCTAGGTATGGATGCTGTGAATATATATGCAGCAGTTCATTCTGCCATCGAAAGCCTCATAATTACCCCCTATTTAGGTCAAAACTACACAAAAACAACATCTCGATAGGATGGTGCAGAACGATTTTTTTTTTGGCATTTCACTTTTCAATCAATCAATCAATCAATCTTTATTTGTATAGCGCCAATTCATAACAAGTGTTATCTCAAGACACTTTACAATAGAGCACAAAGCTCTTCATATTATGGATACACATATATGCATAGATACATATATACATATAAAAATACACATATACATATATATACAAATATATACATCCAACACCCAACATGAATCCATATAGCCAATCATGAATCCCTCCATCATGGCGGCAAGAAAAAACCTTCTGTTAAGCAGCAGGAAATCTTGAATGTGGACCCCAGTCTCATGATGAACAGCAAATCCACACGATGCTGTGTTGGGTGTGTGGGCAAAGGGAGGGAGGTAAATGGAGACAAGTGGACTAAAGTAAGAACTAAAGCTAGTGACAGATCAATGGATCAATCATAGACCTGTCGTCGTCAAATTTGTTCCTGCTGAAAACAAATTTATTAGAGGAGGGTCCTCATGTCTGTGTGGTTGTGGTGAAAATTTTTATAGAAGTATAATCAATAAAAGTCTTACTGAAAATAAGAATTTATGGTAGTGACGAACTCATGAGTGCCGAGACCACAAGTGCATCCCTACCATATTTGTCTCCGTTAAGTATAAATGTATTAATGGTAGACGTCTTGAGATGTGACACCTCATTTTCAAGAGGGATCTCATGTCCATGTGGAGCTAAAGATAGTTGCTGTAGATGTATCAACCATGGATAGAAAGATCATGTTAATATCAACATTAACAGCTATAATGATTATGAACTGGAATGAGATGGCCAAATATGTGTTATGTCTGTAATTGTAGTTATTGAGGCTTCGTGACTCCACAGCAGCAGGCAGTCTCCACCAAGGATGACCACATGATTTTCCTTGACAAAAACCCTGTGTTTAGAACTTTGGTGTGTTGGGATATAGGGTTGACGTATCCCTCCACCATCAGCTAGTCAGGTCATCAGAAGAAACTACTCACATTAACTTCAGGAGAACTAAACTAAAAATGAGCAATTTTGATTCAAGTGATAATGACAAGCTGTTAGTCGCAGGTATGAAAGGATCTCCTTTTTAACCGAAGTACACAGATGGAGACACTGTCACAATTTATCCCAGGAAAAATAACAGGGGGAGACCCAAATGCAGATAAACAAAAACAGGCTTTATTCAAATCTAAAAGGGATCAAAAAACTCCAAAAACAAATCCTTTATGAAAATTCAAACACAGAAACAGTCCTTAACTAAAAAACTCAAAAGTACAAAATAAGAGTCCCAACAGAAACTACCTGCAAAACTCGGGAGAACACTGGAGAACACTGGAGAACACTGGAGAACACTGGAGACAGAGAGACACAGAAGACATAGAGCCCACAAAGACAAGGGGAAAACACGAGGGTTAAATACATGAGGTGATTGGGGTAAACGAGAAGCAGCTGGGGAAGAACAATCAGGGATCAGGTGTGACAGGACGAGACGGGAAGCAAAACCCACGACATTAAGGGGAGACAGGAGGACTTTCAAAATAAAACAGGAAATACCAGGACAAGACTAGAAACATGAACAAAACGGGTAACTTGACAAGGACCAAGAGAAGAAGTCAAGAGACACAGGACAAGAGATCAAAACTGGAAATAAGGAGTAGATAATACAAAATAAAACAGGACAAGGAGTGAATAACCAGAACACAAGGAAAAGGCATACAAAATAAAACAGGACCAGCAGAATCATGACAGACACAAATAGAAAGAGGGATAGAATTTTGCAAACAGAGGAGCAGGACATATCAGAAGCTTCTTGGTGGTGAAGATGCATGAACTGCGAGCCCATGCACCCCAACCTAGAGGCCCATTGCTGTCACTAGTCGGACTTTGTAACAATGCATCTCTTGGACCTTTCAGCAGAGCCCTCCAATAAGCCTCTTAAACTGCTGTTGTGTATCATAGTTCTGGTTTGTAAAATTCTGCAGCACTCTGACCTCAAAAGCAGATGGGAGGAAAGCAACACGGTGTTAGCCCCTTGACGCCTATTGTCTCCAATTCCATTCAGAATGCATCCAAGATAGTGTATGTATTCCCCCAATGCTGGTTCATGCATATTCGATACACACCTAGGAACCTTTTGCAAGTGTTTGTTTCTCGGGGGATTGTTAATAATCGGAACTACATCAGGCAGAAGGAAGAAGACACTTCAGTTTTATCACGACTGCATATACGCAGCCAAAAGAGAGGAATTAAGTTGCTCTATGATAAATTTACACAGCAACTTATTGTTTGCTTCTACAGCTAAAATATCAGTCTAGACTACCTGTGGGGGGTATTTTAAAAGTTATTTGAAGTTTTATGTTTGTCGTAAATCGGTGACGTTAGGCCATAAAGGCTATGTTGCTATAGCCACACAGACACACACACACACACACTGTTCAAAGTGCAATTTTCATAAATGAGACTGCAAAGACAGCTGAACTGTTTGCTGTTTGTTGCAATAGATGCAATGAATCATATACCTAAGATGGTAAAATGTGTTTTATTACTATCTTACTGTTTAACATTACTGTCCGTTAATGCCTGTTGTCTCTAATTTGCATCATACCTAAATGTCTATCTGTTCTGTGTGTTAGAGTCAAATTAACAATCTCCACTTAATTTAGCATCTGCTTGAAAGCAAAAACAAATTATTTATCTTTTATTATATTTGTATATAAGGTCAGGTGTCAAGGGGTGAGCAGAAGGATAGCCTGTCCGTTGCATCTTGAGTAGTTCCAGATAAATGGGCTTTGTAGAGAAAAAGTGAAATGCGGTGAAGAATCTTACTGTAGTGTCTAGTTGACCAAATATTGTTTTTTGAGCAGTTTTACCCTGAAAGTTGGTGTATTAACAAGGCTTTGGGTGGCACCATTGACTGCTATGTGTTGCTGTATCCAGCTACCTACCCACAGGGGCAGAGCTGGCCAGGTGCTTTATTGGCAATGTCAATTTTTACTTGTGCCATGAGCCTCTAGCAACCCTACCTCAGAACATTTAAACATCCTTTTAAATAAGACACATCATCTCCTGAAAACGATTATACATGGAAGAAATTTCTCACCAATTGTTTTTTTTGAGTTCCTTTCTCTGAAATATTAACATAATCAAGCCCAACATAAAAAAGGTGAAAATCACTAAAAATATCAATTTGTGAATTTTTGATTTAAAAACACAGGCTTTAAATGTGCTTAAACAGCTGCAAAATAAAGATATTAGCAATTTTATTTTCATTAAATGTTTTCCCATCATGTTTTCCCATCCCATACTTGCCTTAAATATTACTATCATCATTTTAACAAGAACACGACTTCATTTTAGGACCAGTTGAGTATAATTTTTAAGGGGCTGGGCAATGACATCCCACACTACATCATAGTGTATTTTGCAATGAACTCTGGCTTAATTTGTGGGGAAATCTGCTGATGTGGGGACTTAGAAAAAGTGCGTAATTTGCACATTAAAAGTCCACATCAGAGCCCTCATGGACTTCAGTATGCATGGGTATACTGTGAATATGATGTACCTTGAAATTTTGGCTTGGTTTTATGTTTGTCCTGGGTAACAGGACACAACCACAAATAAATCCGCGTAAATCAACCATAATAACCTCCCCCTGTGGAGTGGTGTATTCTAGAATGAGCATTACATTTTTAGATTCTTGCTGATGGAAAAAAAGCAAACTTGTTACCCTGTCCATTTAGTTCTCAACACCTCTGTGCCAAAAAATCCAGATCTGGAGGCATTATGTTTTAGGTTATCTAGTTATATGTAAATTTGTCTGGGACTTTCTTGTGAATGCGGTATCTCGATAACACTCTGAGGAATTGCTTTCGATCCCTACAGAATGCCCCCTTTGGCTTGAGGATAAACAAAAAAGGTTTTTGTATCCCATGTTTATAACCTTACAAAGCAGCTGATTCTCCAGATTCTGACATCAGGCAGATCCATCTTGCAAAGCTTCAAGTTGAAACGTTTGTTCCATGTCAGACATTGATCAAGACTTTCTGTGTCCTTTAAGGACAAACAGGCAGTGACCACAAGTGCTGTTAAGTTGTGCTGGAAAAGTGAGAGGAAGTCTCTGACTGGCCCATCTCAAAGGTCACAAACATTCAATCACCCTCAAGTTTTAGTTGAATGTTCTGCTACTGTCGTACATCCCTTCTTCACATGCACAAAGACAGACAGACACACTCCCAGCGCTCCAATACCCCACTGAATGGCCAACATTGCACCTCTGATACCACCTCCAGAGACTGAGCAAATGGGGGTCAATGCATCTCGGCCATTCAGTCACCGTGACGCTCACAGTGGAGGCGAAGTGTCACGAGGATGTAAATATTACAGCTTTAGACAGCAGCGTGAATTGGGCTAGTAACAAACTGATCAAACTTTTAAGGTCAAAGGTCAGAGTCATTGTGTCTCATGTTCATCCCTTCTTTGTGACTGCCATACTTCAGGAACTCTTGCAAGGATTTTCTTCAAACTTCTCATAAAGGTTCAGCTCATGGTTAAAATAAATACATTTGACTCAGTGTGCTGACAGGCTGTGTTTCTGCAGTGCATCTGTATTTTATCTGAAAGTACTTGATTAAATGGAAATCAATACTGTGATGTGTTGCTGAAACCTCAGACTGCCTTCACCCAGTTTCGGTTACTCATCAAACCTGAACTGACTGGGGCTGTCCCACGTAGCTTTCAGCGCATCCTGGCTTGTGCTTTATTGTGCGTTTGCAATCAAATTCACTTTGAATTAACATGTTATCAGGAAATACTTACCTGGGGAAAGTAAGCTCTCAACAGGTGTCTTTGCAGGAATGTCTGGCTCTCAATGCTGTTTAAGAAAAGCACCTGTCACCCACAAACACTGGAATGTATTTGTGATGCTTTCATTGTTTTTACAATAAATTCCTTTAGGCCTCACCCATGTTTTTATACCATTGGTTTCCTCCTCTTTGAAAAAACAATCTTTCCAACAAAAGTGCAGCCATCAAATCATCCTTATCCACATGAAGTACATGAACCATTTATTTGTTTAGTCATTCAAAGTTGAACAATTTCTCTCCATTCATATTCATTTTTAAGGTGGTTCCACTGATCTGAAGTCTGACCGGGGTTTTGGTTTACGCTGTTAATATGTTAATTAATGTTAATATTTTCTTGAATGTCTCCTAGTTTATTTTTAATTCAAAGATATAATTAATAAGCTAATGCTGACGAGGAGTGCTGATAGTAATGTCTGGCCACATTAAAAAGACATCACATTGACATCACTGATCTTGAACCAGCTCTGCACTGTTTCTCAAACCAAGTGTCTTTCAGAAATACATAAATAAATATGATGAAACATGTTTTGAAGATGGATTATGATTATCAAAGCCTAGTCTGAAGACATAAACTAATAACACAACTCTCACTAGATGGAGCATTCAATGTACACTGCCTGGCCAAAAAAAAAGTCGCTACCTGGATTTAACTGAGCAAATAGGTACGAACCTCCTATTGGATAATTACCGCATGGGCGATTGTCTTTCAGCTGGCAACAAGTTTTTAAACCCCAGCTGATGCAATGAGTAGCTTCTCATTTGTTAAACAATCATGTTGAAAGACACATCCTGTGTTCATGGAAAAGATGTTAGTCTGTTTAAGAAGGGTCAAATCATTGGCATGCTTCAAGAAGAGAAAACATCTAAGGAGATTGCAGAAACTACTAAAATTGGATTAAGGGTAAGAAGAGAGGCAGGTGAAGTGATGCACCCATCATGCCTAGTGCCTACTGTACAAGCCTGTGGGGGCAGTGCTATGATCTGGGGCTGCTGCAGTTGGTCAGGTCTAGGTTCAGCAACATTATGTGCCCAAAAAATGAGGTCAGCTGACTACCTGAATGTACTGAATGACCAGGTTATTCCATTAATGGATTTTTTCTTTCCTAATGACACAGGCATATTCCAAGATGACAACGCCAGGATTCATCGGGCTCAAATTGTGAAAGAGTGGTTCGGGGAACATGAGACATTCTGACACATGGATTGGCCACCACAGAGTCCAGACCTTAACCTCATAGAGAATCTTTGGGATGTGCTGGAGAAGGCTTTGCATAGTGGTCAGACTCTCCCATCATCAACACAAGCTCTTGATGAAAATTTAATGCAGAAGCTTACTGAAACAATGCCACAACGGATGTGTGCTGTAATCAAAGCTAAAGTTGGTCCAACAAAATATTAGCGTGTGTGACCTTTTTTTGTGGTGGCGACTTTTTATTTGGCCAGGCAGTGTATATCACAAGCCCATCTGTGCAACAGCCCATAGACAGTATTTGGGAATTGGCAGAGCCTTTTAAAAGCACATCCTACCAGTGATTGGACAATTGTTCCAGCCATCACATTCATTACAGGCCAATCAGAAAATGCAGTGGGGGCGCTATTGCCGTACTGTCAAGGACAAAACATAAACCACTTCGTAGAACAACGTCTTGCCAAAACATGTCAGATGTGGAGCAAAAATACCCTTTCTATGGAGAGGTTTGTAGTTATGCTACTGAAGCTGTTAGCCTCTGAGCTCTCTTTATAAAAGAAGTTGCTCCCTGCTGTAGCTCCTACTCTTCCCGCTCCAAAGGATGCTGATTGGGCTGTGCCGTTTCAGGCTGAGCACAGTTGGAGCACTGCAAAATGGATCTTCCCCATTACAGACATTTAACCAGGCTGATCCATCTGTACTGCAGGATTACTAAACTAAAATCTTTTGTAGGAATTTTTCATTAGGTGTAAATGTCTTTTTTCTGGTGCAAAAGAAGTAACCTTAAAGAACTCCTGACTACCCTACAGTGAGGTAACATTTCCAAATGTACAGTCAATGTAATTTCCTCTGCGTTCTTGTCCAGGCATCACTTATAATATATGAATACAGAAACAGGCAGTCCACAAATTCAAGGCTTCTGTTTATGTTTTGCCTGAAGTTTTTCTTAACTGAGTGCTTCTGATTCAACATCCCCCTAGATTCAACTCAGTTTGCCCTCAAGTAAGTTTACTCCGGATGTATGAAACTCAATTAAGTAAAACAGAAAAAATAGCCTAATTGTTTCTTGCAGATATCCAAGTTATTTTTCACCTTAGATATGATTCCCAATGTATGTTATATGGAAACAGTGCATACGTTTTTATTGTTATGTTGATGACACGCAACTATATTTATCAGTGGAGCCAACAGTTTCCTTGTTTGAAAAAGTATTAGTTTTGAGTTAGTTTAAAACCATGTGTACATGTCGATGTTGAGCTCTCTACATCCATTCTTTAGCCTTCACTATTTGCTTCCTCTAGGCAGAGGTAGCCAACAGGGTGCCTGGCCCTCAGGGAGCCTTTGAGGTGCCCACTGGGACATCCCGTTAACACCATAAAGTTTGAAATAGATAGGCATTTTTAATTTGAATTTCATGTTTTGCAAACCAATCGTGCTTACATCAATACAAAAAACAACAAATGTAATATGTGTCACATTCTAAAACTGTCTATTTTCTACTCCACTTTGACCTACAGGGGGTCAAAGATGATATTTTTTCATGCTGTGCTGACCCCACCTATTTGCACCACTGGTGGAAGCTAGAGCCCTTACAGACTGTTGTACATATCAGTTAAGTTTAGCAGATACATTATTAAAGATGTAAGTAAAATGTTTTCATCATTTATTAATTAATTTTAATAATTACTGAGAAAAATCATTCAAAGTAAAAGGTAAACATACAGCTCATATATAGCCTATTATATGCATAGTATTAAGTATTTTAAGGTAAACTATAAAAATGTGCACTATTTAGAAACATTACATCAAATAAGGAGCCCCCTATAATACTCCTCACCTTTCTGGTAGCTCTCTGGCTCAGAGAGGTTGGTGACCCCTGCTCTTGGTAATATTTTGGGAGGTCACTCCATTAGTTTTTGTTGTGATTAAGGCCAAACCCAGCTATACCTAGAGATAAGGGTGAGGAAATCCTTTCATAAGAAAAACTTGAACAGGATTTTTAACCGTTTAACTAGTTTCCTATCTGTTTACATGGAGGAGGTGGGGTTTGTAGTTTGAGCTGCCATTTTGTAGAGAGGAGCTTCCAGTGTTTTGACTTCACATCAAGGCAGCTGTTGATCTGTCCATTTACATATGCAGATTCTGCTCTGCAATACATTTATATATTTAGAGGGAGCAGCATCCACCATTTTACCAGAAAAAGGCATCTATCTGAGGTCCAGAAACCAGAGTTGAAGGTTTTATCTGATGCCTCCTGCTGAGGCTGATAAATTGAGGAAATTGGTGATAGACTGACATACTTACAAAACTAAGAGCAAAATGACAGGTTTACAGCTAGACTGGGTGGATGTGTCCAGCTGATGTCAGCATAAAATGATGTACCATCGCGCTTAGGGAGATGAATACAAAACAGTTTGTGAAATAAAAAACAGGCACATGACCGACTGAACTGATATCCTGACTGAACTCTGACTCCAGCTCTGTTTGTTGGCTAAATGCAGGAAATGAGAGCCCGGGAGTAACTTCCTCTGTAAATCCAGCTGTGTTCACATATGACTCCTCTTCATCATTATGTTAGCATCTGAACAAGCAGTAACACAACCCAAGGGGACTTTTAATACTCTGTTATTTAATTGAGATGGCTGCCGATGAAATGTTTCAACTTACTGTCTCTATCCACTGTTAATATTAACCTTATCTACAAGCATCTAAAGACCATAGGCGATCTCAAATTCACATGGTTAGAACACAAAGATGCACAGGAAGAACATACTGTAATGCTCTTCACAGGGAGGTCATGGCCAGACTAAGGGTGAATCCCAATTCTACCCCTCAGTCCTTCCCCTTCGTCTTACCCCTTCCCCTTAGCCCTCTGTTTTGAGGGCCAAGGGGAAGGGGTGAAAACACACTTGTGAGAAATGAGACACCGCTCGATTCCCGCTACGTCATCACCCAGAGCCACTCGCTAGCTGTGACGTAGGCAGATGCGACAATAGCTGTAGCTACGGCTGCGAAGGCTGGCTCATTATAACGAGAAATTTTAAAATACGACCAACAGTTCAAAACATGATTAATATTTACTTGATGAATGAATAATTACTTATAATTAAGCGCTTCCTTCAGTCTCCGCTCTGCCTCGTGTCGGCAGGCGCAGTGTATTATGGGAAATTCTCATAACCCTTCGTTTCAATTGAGGTCCCGGTCTGTCTTCGTTCCGAGGGCTGTGTAGCCCTTGGTCTTAGCCCTTCCCCTTAGCCCTACAGAGAATTGGGACACCACTTCACTAGACGTGAACCCGCAAAACCAAGGGGTAAGGGGTACAGTTGGGATTCACCCTAAGTCATACCTACAACACTATAGGACCGGCTTTTTACATAGCTTTGATTGCTCTTAGATAGCTTTAATCTCATATGGCTACGAGAATACAATCAAAAAGTTACAACAAGAAAGATGAAAAGTTATGAGTATAAAGTCATAAAGATACGAGAGTAAACTTAACAAATCTATTTAAATTAAGATAGAAAACAAACTTTATTCTGCATGGTTGTACCAGAAGAGCAGCCATCCACCTACGCAAGAGGATGAAATGAGAGCGTCTCCTTATTAAGGTGTGTTTATATTGATCTAAAGCTTTGACAAATAGCCTTCTCACCTGACTTTTTTTTAATAACTTTATGACTTTATTCTCATAACTTTTCGACTTTATTCTTGTAACTTTATAAGATTATTCTCAAAACTTTTTGGTTTTATTCTCATAACTGTATGAGATTATTCTCATATCTTTTCGGCTTTATTCTCATACATTTATAAGATTATTCTTGGAACTTTTTTCTCGTAACTTTATTAGATTATGAGATTATTCTCGTAACTTTTCAACTTTATTCTCATATCTTTATGAGATTATCTCGTAACTTTTGACTTTTTTCTCTTAACTTTACAACTTTATTCTCATAACTTTACTTTTTTTTAACTTCTTTTTTTTTAATGTGGTCCTAATCCTCCGTCGTAAACATGGGATCAAAACACCTTTATTTAATTCTGACACCTTTCTATCAGAACCCGCATAAACTTCAGCAATCTGAACAACAGAAGCTCGTCTGTTCCAGCCATATGGGCCAGTCTTCGTTTCCCCATGTATCTATGAGACCGGGAGCACCCCACAAAAGCTACAGTTTTGGAGATGCTCTGACCCAGTCATCTAGCCATCACACTTTGGCTCTTGTCAGACTTACTCAAATCCTTACACTTGCCCATTTTCCTTCTTCTAACATCAACTTTGAGGAGGACATAATGTTCACTTGCTGTGTAATATATACAACGAGCTAACATGTGCCATGATGAAGAGAAAATTGTTGTTATTCACTTCACCTGCCAGATGTAATAATGTCAGGCCGGGTCACTGTGTATTCTTTACAGAATATGTTGAACTGTCTATCTTGTGTGTCAGGCTGGATTAACGCAAGGCTTAAAATGATTTTTTCACCGATATCGTCAAGAACATGTGAAAAATTATATCTTGCTCCAGAGCTGGACTGATAATCTATCAAACAAAACATTTCACAGGTGCATTTGTAAGTGTTTGTATACTAATTATTTTATCAGGTGCAAGGGTGCAAACCCTACGCCCTGACCCTCCAGAGGCAAGGGATGCCAACACCTTTCAGCAGCATTACCAACTGCCATAACCGGTGGCAGGGCTTCAGAAAGTCAGCTTGCTACCAGGCCAACTTCTAAGTGTGTTTCAAACACTGCCATCAGTTGAAAAGAAGAAAGTTATCATTTTTGTTTTTGTGCAATGAACCATCAGTATAAGTTGGAAACTGATGAACTTTTTTCATCTCTTCTGGTATTTTCTTTTAGCTTGTGAAACTTCGAATTGGCTACAGTCAAGTATAAATGTTCATTACAGAAGGCTTTGCATGATGACAAATGCAGACCAGAGATTTGCATAAGCCACTGGTATGCTTTGATCCTGAAACATGCATACATTTTTTTACTAAGTCCCCCTTGTATTTCATTCAGTTTGACAACCTGAACTCCCGGTTCACACACCTGTATCAACAAGTGATGAGGGTTTCTATTGTCCTCCAGTTCAACAGAAGTTAATTCTGTTGTCTCAGATCTATTAATCTCCATCTTAAATTTGTCATGTTTGTTCTTTAGTGCATACAAGTACCTATAAATTTCAAAGGAAATGGCTGTAATGTTCACTGCAAAAGTCACAATTCATCTAGTCTGGCTGTGGTTATCTCCACATGTGAAGCCTGCAGACTGTAGCTGGTCAGTTCCCTTCATGTTTCAAGGTATTTTAGGTTCCAGTATTGCAATTTCTGTCAAGTTTTATCAAAATACTTAACCCTTTGACTGGCATTGTAACCATGCAATTGACTTTTACCTTAACTTACCACTGTATTTAAAAAAAAATGTTTTTCCTTATTCACCTCTCTGAATCCACTGGCTGGCACTGCTGAACATGAATATAATTGTTTGAAAACTAGGAAAAGCCAGAAGTGAATCGTTGCTGCATAGGTCCTCAGAAATCTTACAGTAAGAGCATACATCGGAGTAAGAAAACATCTTTTCACATATCTCCAGATCCTCTAACAATCATAATCTAGTTGACGGAAATAAATTTGGTGATAAAAAAATTTATCTATGACTCCTCAGAAAACTGGGTCAACCGCTTGATATCTAAATTTTGATCTCTGTCATTTTTTCATGCAAAAAAAACAAAAATTTTGTTTCAGAAATGTAAGAAATCCATTCATGCCCAGGATAACCCTTAACTGGCAAGCCAACCAGCTGGTTGACCAACATATCTGCTTCTTGATTGGGTTATTTGAAAAAGCAAACCTGAAATGTTGCTAAATGAAGAAGAAGGGACACAATTTTGCAAATGTATTTCTTAGTTTGGAAATCAAAGGGTTAAAAGTTCAAATACGCGTTCTTTTTAATCTTATCTAAAATAATTCAGTTGTTTTCTTAAGCAGACAATAAACAAAACAGGGGTTGATATTCATTAAAACCTCTATTTGAACTGCTAATAAAATCTTTGTTCTTGCTTTTATATAACTAGTAATAACTTACAATACATATTTATTCATCAAAGGCTGTATTGATCTCATAAACAACTGCACCAGCTCCTCTCACTCTATAAACCACTGATTGCACCGCAACTTTTGTCATGGGCTTTTGGCATCTGTTGTCCAATAATGGGGTATGGGTGGAATGATTGACTACAAGTGTCACAGGTTTAAAGATCCCACAGTGACATCTATGGATCTGATCTACTGAAACATCATTTTTTTCACTTGTTTTTGACATCAGCTCTTTTTCAGCTGCGTATATTTTCAGGGATTTGACTCAATCCAGATCATGATTAACTCTGGCTTTGCTGAAACTTTGCCCACACCTTCATTTGAACTCGTCTCAGTTTACAGTGTAGATTCAGCTTTAGAGCAACAGTCTTCTAATTATAGTAACAATTGTATGAAAAATCTTTTCAATTAACAACTTCCAATGTGAGACATGTTTATCACATCCTGCGGAGTGACAGCTCACAGCAAGGACTGACTCTTCCCCCTTTATGCTGAAAAGTTGTTAAGGCTTTTAAAATAAATAAATAAGGTGTCTGCTTTGTGTATATTTCGCTAGAATTAATGTAGTAAGTTGATAATCTACTAAATGGCTTTTATGATGCTCTGTAAGTGGAGGACGCTCATACTGACGAGGGACAGAGAGAGGAGGCGACAGACATGCATGTTGTTACTTCTTTTATGGGGTGTTAGTTGTACATAAAAATGTAAAATATTATCAAATCAGTATAAGATAACTTGATAATTATAAATACTCCTGCACGCTTTGATTGAACAGTCCTTATAAAACATGACTTAACGCATCAGGATGTTTGAAGCCTTTCACAAACTGCCTCAAGCCTACTTGCAATTCAAAATGAGTGAATATTTTTAAATTAATAAATAAACAAATAACATATACCATTTAGAAAATTAAATATCTTGTCTTTGTGGTGTATTCAGGTTGAAAAGGATGTGCAAATCATTGTTTCTGTTTTTGTATTTTGTTTGTTTGTTTTTTCTGTTTTACACAATGTCCAACTTTTGAAACTAGGGATTGTACTCGCATGTTACATTAAAGGCATTGAAGGGGGTTTTGATGTGGGGTTGTATGAGGTAGATATCAATCGCAAAAACATTATCCAGAATAACAAAGATCAACTCTACTTCTACACAGAAATAACCAGCACGGAAACTTGGGCTAGGTATTGTTGCAAATCAGACTGTGAATTCTGTGTAATATAAAGAATTTTTTTTGACAAAACAAGCCTAAAAAACAGCATAAGGTGATTGTACACTGTATTCAACACCTTTACGACGCTTTCACAGCAAGCTAGCCTTTATGTTCTGCTACTGCTTCAACACACTGCACAGCGTTAAAGTCCCTTCGCCAGAGTCAAACTGATCAACTCAGAAGCTGTGTTCGAAACCATTCCCTACCACTGATATAGAGCACTATATAGTGTTCGCCATTTTGTAGTGTTGTTCGAATTCTCAGCGGTTAATTTCATTCACTGTATAGTACACCATAAAATACCCACAATGCACAGCAAATGTGAGTGTACATACGATGTACCCTACTCCCGTATAGCACAATGCAGTCGTGTTTTTCCAGAAGAGGAGATGAAGAAGAAGAAGAGAAAGGTGGCTGCTACGGCACAAATTGGCGTTGCTTTCGTTTACAAATGTAAGAAACATTAAAGTATCTTTAACATGTTCGTAGCGTAGCTTTTTTACATCTTTTAACAGTCGTAAACAGCTGCAACATTTGCTGTTTATCCTCCTGAGTGTCCGGTTTGTTTACGTGGTGCTTGGCGCACCCACTTCTGTCACAGGAATATCCGGCTCATCTACTGACGCAATGATGTTTAGAAAACTTCGATGTAGTGTCCGAAATCTTGTTCAGTCATTCCTTCACTATTTCATTAACACTACATAGGGAGTGAGTGAGCGAACAGTTTCGAATACAGCTACAGTCTAACTTGTATTTTTCCAATTACACAAGTACCAATTTACATATTAAACTAAGATATGTTAAACTTAAAAATCTTTCAAGATTATCATGCTGACACAGTGCAGTAATGCTGACAAAAAGTTGACCTAAAAACAATGGGTAGGATTAAAAAGCTAGTATGAAGCTAACTACAATATGACAATTCCACTTGTAAGCAGATACAGTGTTTCCAGTGTAAAATGTCCCATTCTAACCTCTCTTATGAGAATGTCCTCTTAATCAAATGACCTGGTCCAGTTGGTCCCTGTAAAAAAATGAAGCTTTAAGGGGTATATGCATTTTATTATTGAATATTAAACATTAGAATCTTGCATGAGATTACCAGGAACCTTATTTAATTTTTATTCCAAAAAGGGTAAGCCCCATAGCTTTGGGAACAAGGAAGTTGTAAATTCTAACTATCTTCCTTGTTCTGGACTCATTCCTGCATGACAGACACACTACAGATTTACCTGCCATTCAAGTATTTCATCCAGCCTGATACCACGAGCACACAGTTCACACACCTTTCTTTTTGGTTTCCAGTACTCAAACTTGTCAAAGTTCATTAAAATATGTAAACAGTAGTTTTGAAACAGTTTCATTTCATCCTCAGGAAGGTGATTGGGCTCAGTCTAGGAGACAGGGTGAGGAGCTCAGACATCAGGAGAGAACTCAACTCAGAATCGCTGCTCCTTCCCATTGAAAGCAGTCAGTTAAGGTAGTTTGGGCATCTATTGAGGATGCCTCCTGATGGTCTTCCTGTTGAGGTTTTCTGGGCACACCCAACTGGGAGGAGACCCTCTGGAAGACCCAGAACTCACTGAAAGGGTTTACATATCCCATCTGGCCTAGGAATTCCTTGAGATCCCCCAGGAGGAACTGAAAAATGCGGCATGGGAGAGGGAAGTCTAAGATGACTTGCTTGGCCTGCTAACCTCGTGACCCGGCTTATATAAGTGATAGAAGATGTATGAATGGATGGATTGTTCTTTTTAAGATTATCAAAAATAACTAACCTTTTTCCTTGAGCACACAACAAACAGAGGTTGATGTAAAAGATTTACTCATCGCTTCAAAATGTGGACTTTCCTCTTGTCTTTTTAGATCTCAGCGCAGCTTTTGACATCATTAATCATCACATCCTTCAGCAGAGATTAGAGAAAGTACGTGGGATTACAGGGACTGCTGAAAACTGGTTCAAGTTCTAGTTATCAGAAACAATAGGTCTTCTGTACACACCAACGTTAGCTACAGAGTCCCTCAAGGTTCTGAACTAGGTTCAGTGCTTTTCTCCTTGTATAAGCTCCCCCACGGCCGTGAGGAAACACAAGATTAATTTCAACGATACTCATCTGTAAGTATCAATGAAGCCAAGTCTAACAAATCAGTTATTTAAACTAGACTTGGTCAGAAGGACATCAAAATCTGAATAACCAGAAATTTTCCCCATAACTCAGACAAGACTGAGGTTATTATGCTTGTCCACGACACCTTAGAGAAACTTTCTCTGATGATATAACTGCCTTAGATGGCATCATCCTGGCACCTAGCACCACTGTTTGAAATCTTGGGTATCTACAGTATTTGATCAAGATTTGTCCTTCAACTCATTCCTGCATGACTCTATTGCAGCTTTAATATCTAAGTCCTACTTTGTGCCTACTTTAATTTTAGCAGTTGGATCTCTGAAAGAAAGAGCAACATTCACTTGACCCTCATGGTCAACAAAGTTGCCCAACCCTGCTTTAGATAGTCTGAGTTTTGCTGATATTTAGCAGTGTTAGATATTCTTACACTTTTCAAACAGTAAACTAATGCACAGCTTGGGGAGAGTGCATAGTTTATGTAATAAGGGTTGTTTGTTGAGCTTTATTGCATAATCTTGCCCCATCAAAAGGTGACCTGCGTCTTTAATTTTGCTTGATTCCTGTATACACTGAGGAAACCTGGCATGCCTACATTGCTGCTGTGTGCATCCTTTGTAGAAACTTGGATGTGTGACAGGGAACATTATGTGCTCTACACAACATACAGACTGCAGGAAGTTAAGTTGACAATGAGCCCCTCTTTTTGTCACGAAAAAGTCCACTGTTACATAACTGCAGCTCCCCCCAAAAGGCTATCCGCTGACTGGATTGAACATAAAGGTCTAGCTAATCAGACTTCAACAGCCAATCAGATGAAAGCTTATATAAGACTGTGGGAGACATTCACTGAGATGAATTCTCCCTCAGACTGCCTGGATCTCTGAAAGATTCACATGTCAAGATTTGTCCACAGGGATCAGACCTATATGCAAAGTGTGCAGCTGTGTAGATACTTCAGGGTTGTTGTATGGTACATACTATGCCGGGCTTTTTTGTGATAAAAAGTCCCTGTTACATAATCATGGTGTGCTATGGTGAAAATTAAAGATTTAGATACACTTGCAGAGCTGAGTGATCAAGTTAACACACCCACAGAGATTTAAGGTCTGCCAAAGGGTGCAGCTTTACTTTGGTCACGCTACATACTTTATGTAGCGTGACCAAACATGGTGGTTCTAAGTCGAACAACCATGTTGTAGTTCTGTTGTAGCTTACTGATTACATTTAAGCTCAGAAAGTAGTGAAAACTGGGTCTCTTTGTGAAGATTATCATAAAACACAAACAAGTTTCATATATTTTTGGTTCCCTAGAGAGTTTATTATCAACAGGGTTCGAAAACACAGAGAAAACTTCCACAGGCTTTTATTCGGCTTGCATTGGAGGGAACAAGCACGATGCAAACTTCTGCATTGGCCTACAAAAATATGTCATCCCTGCAACACTCTATAATGCTCTGCCTGCATGAATTAGCAATCTAGCATCTTAAGCAATATTTGTCCGTAATCCCATAGATTTTTTTAAAAAGGTTTTTAATATGTAAAAGGGGGGAAATATAGAAAGAAAGACGGTGGCTTTCATCTAACAGTGTAATGAATGAGGGCGGGCAACATGCTCCCCTGGTGGCAAAGTTTGCAGCTGTGTAGATACTTCATGGATGTTGTATTGTTAATACTGTGCTGAGCTTTTTTTGTGATAAAAAAGTCTCTGTTACATAATCATGGTGTGCTAAAATGGAAAATTAATGGTTTAGATACACTTGCAGAGCTGGGTGATCGAATTAACACACCCACGGAGATTTAAGGTCTGTCAAAGGGTGCAGCTTTACTTTGGTCACGCTAATACTTTATGACAAAGCATCCTGCATGTAAGATGGAAATTAACACCAGTGAAAACATGTTTGATTAAGTCTCTCGAGCATTAAAAAAACAGGTATTTGCAGATGGATAAAGCTGATGCAGCCTGGTGGTCTAATGCAAGGGAGGGGTTCAAATGCCAGAGAGTAAAAGTGCAGTGGGGGTCAAAAGAGCAAATACTAGTTTTTGTGGTAGTATGCTTTTTAAAATCTTAGAGGCAATGGATGAACATAACGCCCAAAGACCTTAACCTGACATACCAGATGGACTTGAAATGTATCCTTGGGATATATTTCAAGTCCATCTGGGCAACATTCCATAGAAAGTGACTGGGCCGGGCAGAATCTTTCAATAAACACATTAAGGTGATTTAGCAAATGTTTTATTTGTCACATACAGTACTGGCTAATCAGAGTGTGCAGCTACTTATCACCTTCAGCACAACAGACCTTAACTCAGATCTTCTGCTTCTTTGTCTGTAAAAGGCCACTGAAGAGCCTGGTCATTTTCTGACAAGGAACAATTGTTTTAGTCTGAGGCTTTGCAAGATGAATCCACCAAATGACAGACAAGGAAACAAAGACCTTTGCTCCCCCTGGTGGTATAAAATCAGATCTCTAGGCTAAAGAAGTCAAAGCAGAATCAAACTTCTCCTGACACTTAGCACAAGTAATGAACGCTTTCAACAAGTTAAACTATTTCAAAGGAATTTTTAGAAGGTATTTTTAAAGCAATTTGTAACCCTTACTTAAACACAAAATTATTTCTTCTTTTTAACTTGATTGTAAGCTTTTTGAGCATAATGCTTAGTTTAACAACCATCACATGTGCTTATGGAAGCACAGAGAGACAACCTGACAACAAAACACCTCTGTCTAATTCCAACACCTGATAGATACAATGCTGTGAAAAAGTCTTTGCCCCCTTCCTGATTTCTTATTTTTTTGCATATTTGTCACACTGAAATGTTTCAGATATCACTCAAATTTTAATGTTAGACAAAGATAACCTGAGTAAATACAAAATGCAGTTTTTTAATGATGATTTTATTTTTTTAGGGAAAAAAGGTCTCCAAAACTACATGACCCTATGTGAAAAAGTAATAGCCCCCTGAACCTAATAACTGGTTGTATCACCCTTGGCAGAAATAACTGCAATCAAGCACTTGCGATAACTGGTGATGAGTCTTTCACATGGCTGTGGAGGAATTTTGGCCCACTCTTCTGTGCAGAATCATTTTAACTCAGCCACATTGGAGGGTTTTCGAGCATGAACTGCCTGTTTAAGGTCACACCACAGCATCTCAATTGGATTTAAGTCCAGACTTTGTCTCAGTCACTCCAAAACCTTAATTTTATTTTTTTAAGTCATTCAGAGGTGGACTTGCTAGTTTGTTTCGAGTCATTGTCCTATTGCATAACCCAAGTGCGCTTAAACTTGAGGTCACGAACTGATGGCCAAACGTTCTCCTTCAGGATTTTCTGGTAGACATCAGAATTCATGGTTTCATCAATCACAGCAAGTCGTCCAGGTCCTGAAGCAGCAAAGCAGCCCCAGACCATCGCACTACCACCGCCATGTTTGCTATGATGTTCTTTTTATCAAATGCATGTTGTTTTTACGCCAGATATAACGGGGCGTACACCTTCGAAAAAGTTCAACTTTTGTGTTGTCAGTCCACAGAATATTTTTCCAAAAGTCTTGGGGATCATCAAGATGTTTTTTGGTTAATGTGAGACGAGCCTTTATGTTCTTTTTGGTCAGTAGTGGTTTTCGCCTTGGAGCTCTCCCATGGATGCCGTTTTTGCTCAGTCTCTGTCTTATTGTTGAGTCATGAACTCTGACCTTAACTGAGGCAGGTGAGGCCTGCAGTTCTTTAGATGTTGTTCTGGGTTCTTTTGTGACTGACCTTGGTTCACTGGAGTCCTAAAGCCTTAAAAATGGTTTTGTAATAGACTGATAGATTTCAATCACTTTGTTTCTCATTTGTTCTTGAATTTCTTTGGATCGTGGCATGATCTGTTTCTTTTCTAGATCTTGCAGCCTACTTCACTTTGTCAGACAGGTTCGATTTAAAGTGATTTTCTTAATTCAACACGTCTGGCAGTTATCAGGTCTGGGTGTGGTCAGTGAAATTGTACTCCGCTTTCAAATAAATGTGGTTAATCACAGATAACTCATGATTTAACGGGGGGGGGGGGATACTTTTTCACATAGCATCATGTAGGTTTGGAGAGCTTTTTTCCCTTAATAAATAAAATCATCATTTAAAAACTGCATTTTTTATTTACTCAAGTTATCTTTGTCTAATATTAAAATTTGTGTGATGCTCTGAAACATTTCAGTGTGACAAATATGCAAAAAAAAAAAGAAATCAGGAAGGGGGCAAAGACTTTTTCACAGCACTGTATGCTTATTTGGCATATTTTGCTATATTCACTGCAAGCATTTTAAGCTTCACTTTTTGATGGTCCATCTGGTTCATCAGGTTAGTAGCCATAGTGTCTGTATGTATATTGTAAATTAAAACAAATGATTAGAAATGCTTACACTAGCTTCCATAGCCATTTTTGTTGACCTTGTTAGCAGTTTATTAGCTACTGTCCTTTTAAACACGCAACCATGCTCTAAAATCAAAAAGTGGAGCAAAATCAGATGCATTTTATCATACTGAATTAAGCATAAGCATCTCATATACTTGTGTCACAGACATCATTTCAGTTTTTATCAGACAAAGTCAGTCTAAAATGTCATATACATTTGGCCTTGGGAACTGGGAACTACTAAATGCTAACTCACTTTCTATTGTTGATCTCATTTCTGAACCACCCTGTTGCTAACGGCCTGAAAACCATAGACTGGCCACACCATAGGAGCCTGTGGAGTGCCGTCAATGCCCTCTAATGGATGCTGCAATACTGTGCATCATCTCTACCAAACTTAAGCTCCATCTACCCACAAACAGGCAGTGTTAAGGCTGTGGCCAATAGCAGCACCGCATTTTCAAACCCAGAAATCCTCAATGAATCGTTTTTACAAGAAAAATGGTACAATCTAAAAAACTGTACCCCTCCTCACAGTGAGAGCACATCGATGTGTTCTAGCTTTAGACTAAAGCCATTGTTTTAACCAAGCTGTAAAGATGTGTTTTACATGAAAATAAACACATCTCCAGACCCAGGAATTCCCTGTTCTGTAGGAGTCACACTTGTCTGGGGTCACTGTGTGGCTCATGTTTTCCCTCTCTCATCCCTGAAGATCCCTGAAGATCCCTGAAGTGTGAAGAAACAACCTGCAGGATTGAAGTTTTTTAGCTACAAGCTTCTCTACTATGCTTTTTTAGCAAACACTGTGTGGGGAGTCTGTACTGTGTTTAATGAAGGCATCTTCTGGTGGGCAGGCCTCCTGCACATAAACACGCACATTGTATTCACAGAGTTTAATGACCGTAATATTCTTTATTATTTGAAACATTAACATAATCACTTGATTATGTAATTATTTTAGGCTTCTAATTGCTCATATTTGGGCCATTATGTTAGCACTTCAAATTTTCAGGATTTTATACAGTATGTATGAAATCGTTAAAATAATCATACCTATTAAAATTATTATAGATAAAGAAAGATACAAATATACAAAATTATATACAATTGATTAATTAATTAAATAATTATAATTTATAATATAAATAATTTAATATAGTAAATTATACAGTTACGAGTTACGGTAAGAGGTGTATAAACGCTGAAAATTAGCCCTGTCATGCTTTGATATGTAAAAAATAATAATGGTCTTTCAATTAAGCAACTTTCACCAGCTTGCTGTCTTAAAGATGCACTCACTGAATGAACGCGTAAATCAGTACATCATAAAATGTTCTCAGTCTTCAGACTTTTAGCTACAAGCAACTCAGGCCTTAGTTTTTGCCTTTTATCATGAAAACATACCGGTATGCCTGTTTGGGTTTTGCAGGCAAATGTGGCTTATAATGAATAAAATAAGCTATTTTTAACAGAACTTAGACCAATACACTCACTAAGATTGAAGTTTTTGCAGTGTGTTTTAACTATCTTACAACTACAAAATTATATCTTTGCAAACATCAAGCACACGTGCAACTGTAACGCCCAGATCATAGTTGCTGGATACAGTATCTCAGATTCTGATGTCATCTCCTTAGGTCCTGCATGCGGCACAGAGAACTGAATCCATGAAGACATACCCAGATATTTCAGGGGGATTAAAGTATTTAAAGCCAAAAACAGGAACATTCAGTTCTCAATAAGAGAAAAGAAAGGAGAAATCGAGACACTCCCCTCTCGGCCCCCCTCTCACTCTCCTCCCCCAGCCTCAATGCTATAAAAAAGGGGGAGAGGTCCACTTGTTGCACTCCACTCCCTCTCCTTTGGTTCAGTCTGCCTGAGGTTGGACGCTCAAGCCTGTGAGTACAAAGCTGTTTTACACTTGGACTTTTGAGCTTAAGTTCAAGATTTGTGTGATGTATGAAGGTGTAAGTGCAGTTTACTATGCCAAAAAAGTGTCAGAATGAAGTTTGCATGAGGCTTAGTGTCAAAGGTGATAGATGAAGTTGAGGGTTTTCGCAGAAAGAGCGACAAAAATATCCATGATTAATTTATCTTAGATTTATTTGTTGATTCTTAAATTACTTTTAAATTACTATTTCTGTTGCAGAATCATGAGCAGGAACTATCTGTCCAAAAATGACGAGCTCCGCAGGGGAGACTACCTGATGTCCAACAACAGGGAGTATAAAGCCATTTTCCAGGTGAGATAAAACTCAAAGAGACTCTTGGGTTGGGCAGCCATGGGACCAGATGTGGCCTCCATCTCAGTAAAAGTGTGGGAGGGGTTCGACCTGAGCTGCCAGAGTGAGACTGTGCACAAAGGCCAAAGGCTATACAATATGGGGGGAATCATTGATTATGTATTTTTTGTTTGTTTTTTTTTACATTATTTTGTCTTATGGTTGCAATTGTTCATAAAAAATATAATAATGAGGAAGGAAAAACTAGAATAGCCTTTAATTTAGATGAAAAACTTGCTTTTCTGAGTATTTTCTTGTTTTTTTTTTACATTTTTATATGTGGAAAGCATGGTTTTCTCATCTCTAAGGGCAAAAATATAAATATATCCTTTAATAACCCATATAAAGTCTGCCCATCACACTACAAAAGTGACATAAGTTGTATTTAAACCCTTTTATTTATTATTTATTTTATTTTTTATTTGATGTGGACATCACAATAACATTGGACAAACCAGATGCATTGTTTGTTTAACCTACATAGAATCAGCACCAATGTCATTATTTGAGTTAATTATGATTCATTCTGACTGAATATATATTTTGGTTATCTAAATTATCATCACATTAATATTTGAGTTATAGATAAATACTAGGTCACACAAGTCTTTTTAATAACACAGAAGTTCAATAAGCATTAAATACATACATATATTAATTATGAAAAGCACTGTTAGAATGAAACATACAAATTAAAATACAAATCTGAAAAAGTAATATGAATATAAATAATTATAAAAGTAATAAATGTCCAGTTTAAGCACATTCAGTAATAGAAGTAATCTAAGTTTAGTCAGTAATATAAGACAAATAAGTACTAAGACCAAAAAATAAAGATCTCTCATAAAAATACAAAAAGTACTATAAGAAATATAAATATAAAGCAATGAGAACATTAAAGTACAAGTACTGAAAATGTACAGCATAAGTATGAGTAATTCAAAAACTACAGGTTTAATAAATGAGAATAACATCTATGTCATAGAGATAAAAGTTATAGTAATGTAAAAACACTATGAAATAAGTGATACAAGTATTGGTATAAGTTAAAAGTATGTAATATATTATAATAGAATAATAAAAGATATTCTAATAAAAGTAATAGTATTGCTAGCATGATAAAGGTAATTTAAGTAATACATATTTAAGTTTAATAAAATAAATATACAGGTACAAGCAAAGTTTAAATAGTAATAATGAATGTTAATGGTATAAGTAATGAGAACATTAAGTATAATAAGTACTATAATAGGAACAATTTATAACTATTTATATTTATAAATATATATATATATGAACAGTATTACATACAAGTAATAAGTCACATAAGTTACATAGGTATTGGTAATACGTGTTTTATGAGTAATAAATACCAAAAGTGTAAAATATATAAGTAATGTATGTATAAGTAATACAAGATAAAGGGGAAATAAGTGACCATTGTATGCATAATGTAAGTACTACAAGCACTGATACACCAGTTAGTGTAAAAGGTAAAATAAGTATAACAGTCCTCTTTATATATCAGTTTATGCATCATAAGTCTTTATTGTCTGATTTAGTGAATCATCATTAATTAGATGAGTCCTCCCTCTGGCAGTATGAATAATATAATACTCCTTCGTAGTTCACTAAGCTGTCCGCCCCTCATACAGAGGTTTAAACACTCTAGCATCTAATTTATTGAATTAAATAACAAAAATGTTTCAAATTGCACTCTGATATTTTCTTCTCCTCACCCCCCAGGAGGACGGTAACTTTGTCGTCTACGGCTGGACCCCTCTGTGGTCTTCAGACACTGCCGGGTCAGACGTCGTCCGCCTGTGCATGCAGGGTGACTGTAACCTGGTCATGTACAACAAGTGTGATGAGCCCCGGTGGCACACAAACTCCACCAACTCCAAGTGCAACATGTGCCGTCTTCATCTGACCGACGACGGGAAACTGATTGTGAACAGAGAGTGTGATGAAATCTGGAGCTCTGCAAAGTCCAGAGGCATGAAGTGATCAGTCTGAAACTTACAACACATTTGTTTGAGTCAATGAATCTGGTGTTTTGTAACTTGGAGAGAAATAAAATCTTTTTTGATAACAACAAAAGTGATAGCAGTATTTTTTCCACATTTTAGCTGCTTGTTTGAGCACAGGTCTATTATTGAACTGAAGGTAAATGTCTAAAACAGGGATGGACAACTTTGATCATTAAGAGGGCTAGATTGATTTTACTCATAATTCATGGCACAGGGTTTACCCTATGGGACCAAGAGGCTTATTTGTAGGTTCAGGCATGTTGTGCCTGCCAGAACACAAAATCCGAGGGTAAAGCGAGTGCCACTAAGCCTGTTGTCCACACCTACAGACAACATCCATATCACTCATGTCAATTTTTCCTCTGGACATGTTACTGCCAAGTTTTGTGGCTGCCTAACGATATTAAACCTCTGAAAAAACTACATCCTGCTTCACAGCATAAAAAAACTGCCATGGTCGAAGCATTTGCCGTAGCATTATACATTTCATACTACTACTGGTTAGTAAAGGTCTTTGAAAATATTTAAGCAAATTTCAGTGGGATTTGATCTATGCTACAAGCACAATATGTTGTTTTTTTATTTTTGATTTTGATATTATATTCTAATCAAAAACTGCCTTGCTGCATTGTCAAAGAAGTCAGATTTTGGATTTTCCAGACTTATTTGATGAGGAGCTACAAATTTTGAAATACTTCTCCAAGAGTAAAACTTACTGTTGCCACAAGGGGGCACTATATGACTGACTTAAAATGCTGTCATTTCGGTGAGTAAGGACTGTAACCCTTGTTATTAACCCTTAAAATTCCAAACCATTTCTATTTTTCTGCTTAAATGTTCTATGTTCTTGGACAAAAACTCAGATTCAAACAATCATTGTAATTAAGCTTTTATAGCACCTTTCCACTCTATTTTCCCTTGTTCATAGCAGCTTTAAACCACAGCTCACATCTACCCATTCAATCACTGATGGTTCAGAGTTTTTTTTGTTTTGTAATTATCCATCAGTATAAGCTAACACTTTCTCGTGCTTTCATGCCCATTTACATGCCACCGACGCAGCAGTGGGAGCAACTTGAGGTCAGAGTCATAGAAAGAGAGAGTTACATCATCTCCGTAGACGCCATTGGGCCAATTATTTGACAACAATGGCTCATGGGAGCCCTCGATAGTTCCAAACGATGCAACCGAGGCAATAAGATTCCTATAGAGAAATATTGTACGTTTCTCAACATTTTAATGATGACCATTTTGCAAGCACATTTGAATCAAATTAACAATGTAATTTACAGCACGATAGCTCCACAATTTTGAACAAAATATTAATTTTAATGTGGTCACTGGTCTACTTCTTGTTGTAGCTTACATCCTTGATGAAAGCTCTCTTGCATTAGGCCTGTGTGGTTAATCTGGAAACAAAAGGATTGAATAAAATGTTTTAAGAAATCGTGTAAAACCTTGTTTTATTGCTTAATTTTCATTTAATATAAGAAAGTATGGATAAGTAGTCAACCAGTAAAAAATAACACGCTGTGAGTTGGTTTTCCTCCTGTCCTCCTGATACACACACACACACACACACACACACATATATACATATATGCAGTATATAGATACGATAAACTAGATAAGATATTTTAAACAGTTTCCTTACGTCATTACAGTGTCAAGCAATGTTTGCTAGTCAAGAACGTAAAGTAAAGCTAGTTTACTGTCCACATTCTTCCTTTCAGAGGAAATCTCAGCCATTTTAAAAATGTTATCGCAATAATAATGTTCCTACACAAGCGCATAGAATATGTGCCAAGTTGGAATTTGCCTAAGTCAACGTATGAATGTAAAAAACGGAAAATATTGGTTAATAATTACCAGAATCCGTGGCTAAGCAGTTCATTAAAATGGCCCGCCAAGCTTTGTTTGGAACTATTTGGCTACTCTCTCTTTCCATCGCTTTTTTGTGGTTAAAGGGATGGTTCAGTTTTTTGAAGCGGGGTTGTATGAGCTCCATATGTCCACTAAGTACATTAGATGCAGTAGAAAGTTCTCTCCTCTCCCTCAGTGAGCCACAATTTGTAAAAGTTTGTGAAGCAGAACCAGCCGCAAACAGAGAAATATTGTACCAAATATAAAGGGCATTTTCTCCGCCTACAAGAACTCCCATCAAAAAATAATACCACAGTTTAAGATTATGCTACCTAGAAAGATTGACAAAAGAGTAAGGAAGTGAATGCTCATACAGAGATTAGTATAGATGTAACCAGCTTCAGTAGCAGTTTCATCAGATCAGGACCACATTTCTTTAATAAATGAAAAACAAACAAAAACACTACAAACATCTCCATTGAAAGGATATTTGCACTCCATTTCCAACATATTTTGGCAAGAGTTTGTTCTATGAAGTGGCTTAGTTTTGTCTTTTAAACTGTGACAGGAGCGCCTATTATATTATCTGTTGGCTCATACTGAATATGACTGACATAACTATTGTCCATTCACCTGCTGAGTATTCTTTCAATTGGTTTTTCCCATTCCCAAACATTTTCTATGGGCTCTTTTCCAGATGGACAAGTGAAATATACTGATTGATCCATCTAGTGCGTTAGGGTACAAGTTACCACTGCAGAACTTGGAATAAATAGCCATTTTTTAAATTTTAATGTTATGTTTTACTAATAAATCACACTTAATAAATACAAAAATAAGCAATGTAACATGTGCATTACATTTTAACACCATCTGTTTTTTCCTAAACTTTGACCTGCAAGGGGTCAAGGCTTTTATTGGTGCTAATGCCACACCCCTTTCACCACCAGTACCAGCCAGATACTTTTTCACTTTGGCAAAAAAAATCAAAAATCAAAATTGTGACTGTTGAACATGGCAGTAAAGTTTAACAGAGAAATAAACAACTGAGGCTGCATGTAAGTATAGTGTCTGTTGTAATAATTATTGTTAGGAATTATTAAGAATTAAAAAGTAAACAGAGTATCAAATGTAGCATTTACAATGCGTAATATATCTTATTCTAAGGTAAACTATAAAATGTATGTTACTTAGGAACATCAAATCAAGAAAGGTGCAGGAATGACGTGTTTTTTGTAGGCCAACGCGGAAGTTAGCATTGCGCTAGTTTCCTTGACTGCAACCCCACTGCAAGCCTATGGAATTATTCACTGCGTTTTAGATAATTGCTGATAATAAACTCCATGTAGAACAAAAAATTATGAAAATTCCTAAAGTGTAGGACATCGGAATTGAAAAATCATAGCAAAAGTATTGGTGTCACATTGATTTGAAAGAGACTGGTATCGCCCATCCCCCATTATGTGCATCCATTAATAATCATCACAGCAGAGGTCACTGGGTAACATGCACCATCACAGTCTGCACTCCAGAGGGGGTGCAACACTTACACTTTCTAAAAAAACTGAGACATGGGATGCTGATGGTCACGAGGTAAGTTTGTATCTCTTGTACAGAGGCTATAGTGATCCGAACGCTCAGATTATTGTTATCACATTCTCACAACCTTTTGAAAAGTTGTTTTTCTTTTTTTTGACAAGAATATGTTGACTGTGGAAATCAATCTACTGTCATCTATGTGATTTCGTTATTTTCTTACTCTTTGATTATTTTGTTTGCGTGGACTTTCACCTTCAGCTGAAAGTAAATGTGTTTGTTTGTCAGGGGCGGACACGCCTGATGAGATTTCTGTCCAATAAAGAGCCTGAATCTCCGACAAGTTTACACAGAACACACAAAACACATAAACCACAGTTACATCAAAGTGTTTTTTATTACACAGCCTTAAAACAGAAATACATGTACTTTAGGAAAGGAGGCTATTTATCTTATAGAAAATTATAGATCTCCCTTTAAAAAGAAATACACATTCAACAGATAAACCACAGGTTATAATAGTGTGGTCAGATGCATATCATTTATGTTTTCATTATTAGAAATTAAGAGGGACGCCTAACAGTCAACAGTGTAGCACCTCCACTATTGTAGTTCATTTTCTTGCAGTGATCCATCCTTGTCGTCCTCATTTCCTGAAAGAAAAGCAAACATGTCAGGACGTCCTCATGGTTAAATTCACATGTTAAAAAAATACAGGCCATCAAGATTGTTATTATCCCAGTTTTGACATGCTGTGAAACCATAAAAATTGTATTTTAAATCCTTTTATTCAGCCTACAACCTGTAATGTTGTTTTAAAGTAACATCAGTAGAGAAAAAAAGTCGTATGAAAGAAGTTTTCTTACTCTATATCTTGTTTGAAGAGTTGTGCAAATGAGCCTTAATTACCAAGAAGGTTATATTTTTGCCTGCATTTGTCTCTTCATATGTTTTCATTACTCTTTTCTTAGGACATATTTTCTCATGGTGATTCAGATCACTGTCAATAGGGAATGACCACTCAGTTTCAAAATTCATTAGGCAGTGCAATAGCTCCTTTCTCCTATTTTACTCACATTTTTATGTTAATTTCTATTTTTACTTCAATTTTTTTACAAACTTATACTTTTGTGATTTTGTGTTGTTATGTCTTTATTCTGTTGCGTATGTATCTATCTATCTATCTATCTATCTATCTATCTATCTATATTTCATCTGTCTATCTATGTATCTATCTATCTGTCTTACTATCTATCTATCTTTCTATCCATCTATCTATCTATCTATCTATCTAACTGTCTGTATATCTATATATCTGTCAGTATATCTGTCTGTCTGTCTGTCTGCGAGCAGCCAAAAAAGTGTAAATAAAACATTCTTACGTCTGTGAGTCTTGGTTTCTGCATGCAGTGAACATAGGGTCTGGGGATCGGTTCAATCCGATCTGATGCTGTTTTATAGCAAACTGCACAGTCCATCAGTGGCTGGAAAGACATAAAAACATGAGGATGCATGTGTTTTAAAGAGCTGTACAAGTTTGACATCATTGTTTCTTCTTTTGACATTGACTCACTCTGTCATTCCTGAAGGGACATGTCTGAGGGCTGGAGTTTGTTGTTCCTTTGGCACAGCGGGTGGGTTTCAGGTAAAAGTGATGGTAGTGGTATGTCACTCCGAACCCAGACTGTGTGAGAGAGGAAGGGTGTTTAAATATGAGCCACAAAGGTTGGAAATCTAATCATGTTATTTTCTCATACTAGATTTTGTTAGCATACAAATGTTACAGTATCATATTTCAGTGATGTAAAATGATTATACCCTCATGAGTTATTGAAAGGTCTTGTGAGGGGCCTTTCTGTGGTTCAACCGTGTTTTGAGAGATAGATGAAGATCTGACCTCTTGCCAAACATTTAAAAAAAAAAAAAAATCAATCTCAAAATAAAAATATAATGAAGCGAAAACTTCTAGATTAATGTATTAAGTGTCTCCTGACCAGCAAAATACTATAGGTCTTCTGAAACCTACACATCTGCAATATAATATAAACTTTTTTTTATATCACTGATTTGATCCACCAATCAGAGAGCCCCTCTTAAAGTAACCATTGCCACTTCCAGGTAGACAAACTTTCACCAAGCCAAGCCTTTTCAGTATGTTGAATTACAAGTGTGATCATTTCTTCTTTTACTAGTAAAAAAGGTGTGCTCAGAATGTCTGCTAACGTGACTCACCAGATGCACTGTTCAATATATTTCACTAGTCAATGTGGGAAAGAGCCCGTAGAAAGTGTTTGGGAATGGGCAGAAACTTTTGAAGGCATATCCAGCATATAATGTTGTAGGCGGGCACTTACAACAAACTATCACCAAAATATGTTGGAAGTCGAGCAAAAGTATCCTCTCTATTGAGGAATGCTTTCAGTGTTGTTTGTTTTTCATTTAATATAGAAATGCAGTCCAGATCTGACAAAACTGCTACTGAAGCTGTTAGCATCTATGCTAATCTCTGTACAAGCAGTCACTTCCTGCTGTTGTCTTACTTGTAGCTCCCTCCTCTTCCTGCTCTAAAGGACGCTGACTGGGCTGTGTTTTTGGACCTTTCACGATCGTTGTAGATTGGAGCTTGGCAAGATGGATCTGCCTGATTACAGATATCAAATCAGGTGGATCCAGCTGGTGTGCAAAGTAAGGTGTCTGCAGGAGTGATTTAAGATGTCCACAATGTATGGAGGATAATTTATGCTCAAAGGTAAGGCAAAACATTTCTTTTACTGGTTATAGATGATGTTTGAGAAGGGCCTGCTGTTAAGTAGCTCTTACTTTACATGATACTGAACCTGCAATGTTACCTAGCTAAGAGTATATCATGTTGACTCATGCTGTTTTTATCAATAGACAGCTACAGCTACACTAAACTGTAGCTTAAGGTCAGTGCTGGTCTGGTAGGAAAAATAAAATTGCATAACACTGGTACATGCCTAGACATGCACCTTCTACAGTAGCTGTCTATAAGCTGAACTAACACGTGGCTTAGCAAGTGTCTTCCATTTGAAGGAGGTACCATATCCCCTGGTGGCTTCATTGAGGGGAAAATTTAAAGTGACAGATTGATCAAAACCAGATTTTTTTCTTTGTTTGTTTGTTTGTTGATAATAGAACAAGCAGCAGAGGAAGAGGATTGGCTTTTCTCATGTTTGTTGAGGGTTTGTACACAGGCCAACAAAAAAAAACCTTAAAGTGTATTTTGCATTGCAAGGAACCTTACAATAATCATCAGGAATGGTTACTTGTATTTCTGTATTGCTTGCTGGTGACTGATTAGCTCTCCTCATATATAGAGAGCTGCAAAGGACTTGGGAAGACTTAATTTAAACTGTGTGACCCTGTTTTAAATTTCTGGCCAATCAACTGTTCAAGAATTTCTTACACAGAACTGCTGTAAATTTTGACCTAATACTGCAAAGACACACTGAAGTCTCACTGATGATGGGCCAAAGCAGGACATCGCCCACTCGCCAACATCGCAAACGCAATCATTGAAGCTTTAAAGTTTTCAGTCATCATCATGAACATGCTGTATCTTTGACTTTATTCTTTCACTAAGGCCAAGCTTTAAAAGGAATAAAGGATAAAATCACATGAAAGTTGGTCAGATTTTGAGCTTTATTGCTTCAAATGTTAAAGGCCTGCCAACAGACATTTCGTCCAACCTTTAGAGAAACAAAGGAGGGAGGGGGCTTATGTTTTGGACTTTCTGACCTAATCATTTATTGTATTAATGTTTCTAATCTGCTCTTATAAATCTAAGAGAATCTTTAAAGAGTCAAAGAATTATTTTTGTAAATCTGCTTGTGACCCAAAACTTCCAACAAAGACAAACCTTATATGAGTTTTCTTTTTGACTGGACTAAACTCCTGCTGGAAACATGCTGATTCGTTTAACCTAAAGCAGATGTTAAAATCAGTATGGGCCAGAACTCCCTGAGGATGGAGGTGAAATACTTAAGGCAGATGTGAGGAGTGAAGGAAACTGAAAGCAAGACGTTTCAGACAAAATTTCGGTTGTTTTCTTACATATTAAGTATTTTGAAGTTTTCCTGGGGATCACTCTGCTTTGTAAAATACACTTTAAGAGTCTCATGATCCATGCAAATACATGTAAAGAAGCATGTTCAGGGTCTCATGCAGAAAATAAAATCTCGGAAAAAGACTTGACTAAGTGCAGATGATTACAAAAAAGATTTGATGTCGGGTTTACCTCAGTGTCTGACTTCTCCAGACTCCTCAGGAATCGAAAATGGTGTTGCACCCCGGCATGAGAGTTGAGCTGCTCCAAAGAGAGATCCACTCCTCTTTTGTAGCCGTCAGGCAGCAGGTCGTAAGGATCCTGGGCCACGGCCGAACACAGCACGGCTCCAGCACAAACCAGCAACAGCAACCCAGCAGCCATCTTCACTGTGAGTGTGTGGGGACTAGTGAACAGTGGACCCTCCTCTCCCTGCAGGATCAATACACAGAGGAAAAACAAGTCCTATTAAGGCTGTATGAGCAACAAGTGACCCACAGACCAGCTGCCCTCACCATTTACTTCTTGTTTTAAATTCCCGTAACAACCCCGAGGGTATGCAGATTAGAGCCTGTCTCAGCATTTCTCATTTTTTAGTGGGGTGTTTCGAAACATTTGACTGAGAGCCAGAATTGGAAATACTCTCATATCCTTAAATGTTATTACTTGGATTAGTAATCAGTCCTGGAAATGAGCCCAACATGCCATGACAAGCCGTTGGCCCCCAGTCAAAGACAAAGGTCAGCGGTGAGCAGTGGGCTAATGGATTCATTTAGTTCTGCTTCAACAGCTCTCTTGTTCATTTACAAGAAAATGGGTCACTTAGAGGAACTCATTGGTATGTTTGTCAGTTTCATTTGGGAAGTTGACAGAGTCCGTCAGGAAAAGCAGGTCTCATGTCCAACAGAAACATAGAAACACTTGTTAAACTGTGAGGGTTACTGTGAAAACTGAAGCACAATTTAGTCAAAGAATCAATCCTACTATTAAACTCAGTACTTAATTTGAAGCTCTGTATAACAAATGAACCAACCCCAATTCCAATGAAGGTGGGACGTTGTGAAAAATGTAAATAAAAACAGAATACAATGATTTTAAATACTTTTTGACATCTGTTTAACTAAATACACTACAAAGACAAGATATTTGATGTTCGATTGTTTACTTTTTTCCAAACATTTGAATTCGATGCCTGCAGCATGTTCACCTCCGTGTTATATCACCTTTCCTGTAATAACACTCAGTAATAACAATAATGGGAACAGATGACACTAATTGCTGATGCTTTGTAGGAGGAGTTCTGTCCTGTTCTTGCTTGCAGTGTTGGTTTTTGGGCGTTGCCACTAACGTGCAGAGATTTCTCCAGTCTCTCTGAATCTTTGGATGATGTTGCGCACTGTAGATGATAAAGTCCCTCAAGTTTCCTTGCAATTGTGTGGTCAGAAACACTGTTGTTATGCTCCTTTTATACCCAAACATGACACCCATCTTTTACATGTTCACCTGTGGAATGTTCCAAATGTTTTTTTTGGAATATGTTGCAGGCATCGAATTCAAAATGAGTGACTGTTTGCAAAAAGCAATGAAGATAATAACATTAAACTCAAAATATCTTATCTTTGAAGTGTATGTTTTTATTTGTGTTTTACACAACATCCCACCTTGAAATGGGGTTCTTAATTCAAAATGCAGAAATATGGAGCTGGGATTTGGGCAGAAAGTTTGAAAATGCTTTAACAGATCCACTATTGTGTAAAAAAGTCCACATGCACACCCAGATTTACAAATGTGTTCATTTTAAGACTTAATATTATGCTTTTTTGGGGGTTTTATGCCCTCTAGTGTGTTTTACATGTCTCTTCTGCACATGGCAACAAAGTCTGCAGCATCTGGACTTCACCTTCTCCTCCTCTGGTTCTCCGACCTCCCCTGAGGAGCCCAACCACTGTGACTTCCTACCACTGTTACATCAGCAGCGAGAGTGCAGCGGCTCAGGGGCAAACCCAGTGCACCCAGTACAGACTGTAGGAAGTTTGCAGAGAGGAGGTAAACGGTGCTGAATTGCACTGAACTGGCCGATCACTGTACCTCAAAGTAGACTAGTTAATCAAAACTGACTGGGCCTACAAGGGGAAGAGGGCCTTGAAGAGACTGGAGCTCCAACAGAGCATCTCAGACAAAATGAGAATAGAGGTGGATCAGGGGTACTCAGTTTGTAAAAACTAGTTGTTTTTACATTAGAAGTAGTAGGGTGGTGCAGAAATGAGCCCAAAAATGTAGAAGTGAGTTAGCATTTAGCGCTTCCTGGTTCCTTAGATCAAAAATACACGGGGTTTAGAATAGCATAGCGGATAATTTTACACAAGATTATTTAACCCTTTCTTGCATGAATTATTAAATCACAAAGGAATACTGATTTTAAATGTTAGTTTTTGCTTTCAAACAAGTTAAAAAATCAAGGCCAATTTTTTTAGTATGTTATATTTTTCCACTGCAGTGGACACCATGCATCAAGGGTATAAATAGTAATTTAATGGAACTTAACATAGCTCCACAAACATATATCTTTTACAAACATGTATTAAGAGTAAATAAAATCAAATGCAACGTCTAAAGAAAATTTGATATTGCTGTTTAATCCAACTATTAACTTGTGATTTACACCAAAATTTTTAATAAAAAACATAATTAGGTTAAATATGAATACAGGCATAATAAGCAGAATATACCCTTTAGTGCATAACGTCCTCTGGAGTGGACACAGAAAAAAATAAACGACAAAAGTATTTTTAAAATCTGCATTTAAGTGTTCCTAACATCTTATTGACATAGAATATATTTTTGTCAACCTGATTGGTTCTTTGAGATTGGAAGGATTTAATATTTATTCCTGGAGGGTTTGGTGCATTTCCCCCTTCATCGACCATTTTGGATATATGATGTAATATCTCAGTATGACAAAAAGATAGAGAGATTGTATTTTTATGAATCTTGAGACAATGAATTGGGTGTTCGCCATCCAGTAGTTGGGACATGGTACTCCAGCCAGAAAGGTATAAAATATATTCCAAATATCTGTCCAATGTAGTGGACACCATGCATAAAAGGGCTAAAGAATGGCTGATGACAAACTACAAAAATGGCTGGAGAATCTAAAGCAAGCATTTCTGAAAGTTTTTTGATATCCAGTGCTTTAAACATCACTGTCACAACCACTGCACAAGCACCGCTCTACTGCTAGCAATCTTTGTGCCACCAGTTTTGCTCTGTCCTCAGATATCCACCGTAACCACTATTAACAAACATGAAAATGGTCTATAGTGACATTAAGAAAATTTAAGCTTTACTGTTCAAAATTTTACTTTATTGAACAAAAGCATCACATTTATGTTTATTCATCATGCTATTGCTTATAAAGCTGCAAAGATATTTGTCCAGAATATAAACCTGGGAATTTGAAGGTTAAAAAAGCCAAAAGAGTCACAATCAATACTGAAATAGTCATCTTAGTTTTCTCCTTGTGATGCCAGAAGAGTTGGAGTCCCACTGCTGTAGCCCATCCTGTTGCAGTGCTGAATTCTGGCCTCCTTCATCTCCTGACATTCAGAAAAACAAAATTATGTTAATCAGCAACAGTCTCATGAAGTCATTAAGCTACATTTTTATTTAGTAAATCACAAAATGTAAACTGACTGAGCGGTATGTAAACTCACATCTGTCAGAGCCATCCTGTGGACACAGTGGATGTACGGTTTGGGCTCCTGTTCGATCGCTTCTTGGTATGTTTTGTAACACACTCCACAGTCTATCAGCGGCTGCATGAGCACACACAAACAAAACAGCACACAGACCAGTCAGGGCGGGCAAACCTCACTTTTCAGGCAGCTTGATTCAAAGAAAACTCACCCTGTCGTTTCTTAACTGACACCTCGAGGAGTCAGTCGTCCCTTTTTGGCAATTTGTGGCTTTCAGGTAGAAGTGGTGATAGATGTATTTCACACCAAAACCAGACTAAAGGAGGAAGAAGATGAGGTTCATTTTAACTCAACAATTTTACAGGAACAGCATTCTTGGGTGATTTCAGGTTCCTCAAAGGATTTGACTCAACAAACTCCCAGAAACCATCAGTAATGAGCCCCAGCATGCAACTGAGCAAACATACCTCAATGTCAGACTTCACCAGACTCCTGAAGTACAGAAAGTGGTGCTGGATCCCAGCATGAGAGTGCAGCTTCTCCCGGGCCAGATCCACTCCCTTCTTGTAGTCGTCAGGAAGTCGATCGTAAGCCTCTTGTGCGCCAGAGGAGGAGAACAAAGCTCCAACCGTGAACAGCAGAAGCAGCAGGGCGACCATGTTCCTCCCTGTGTGAGGACGAGTGGGGAGTGTGACGGCCCACCCACTCTGTTCTTTACTCCCCTGCACACCAAAGAACAACCAGCCCTCTTTTACCCCCAGAGGCAACAATCACTGCTTGTCTTGTCTTGTCAACAGATTTTAGCAAGAGGGTTCAGCACTGCATTGCACTGCAACGGCACAAACACTTTGACAACAAACCCCAATCCCAATGAAGCTGGGAACATAAAACATAAATAAAAACAGAATATGTTTTTCAAATCTTTACTACAGAGAAAAGATATTTGATGTTCAAGGCGACAAACTTCATTGTTTTTCTGCAAATAATCACTCATCTTGAATTTGATGCCTAAAACATTTTCCAAAAGAGCTGGGATGAAGCAACCGAAGTCTGTAAAAGTTGAGAAATGCTCAAAAAAGCACTAGTTTCGCTCATTCTACAGGTGAACAGGTTAATTGGAAACAGATGGGTGTCATGATTGGGAGCATCCTCAGAAGGCTTAGGCCCCGTTTACACGACAATGTTGTCCCCAAAAACAGAAAGGTTTTTCCTTTGCGTTTTCAAAAGCACTCTGCGTTCACACGGATCTGCAAAAATGACTGAAATCGCTGTGGCCTGCATGCCAGGACAGTGGATGGCGATGTCGGTTTGTAGTGAAACAGCGGTGTTAGAACATGCGTATGCTTTCCAATGAAGACAAACTTTTCATAAAAAACAATGGCGAGTGGACGCACGAAGAAGCAGGAGTTTCTTGTCTGGACAACAAACGTGTGATAGTTTTGTCCGGATAACAAACCGAGCACAGCAAGCAGCACACATGTTGCTCGGTAGAAGGCCGAAGCTGTTGCTGTTGTTGTTCCTGGTATGCGCGCGCGGCCTTCATGTGAAAGAGTACTGCGCATGTGAAACGCTGAATCTCATCTACACAGAGTCGGATACGAATCAGTTTTCAAAACTTTCCACTCCAGACCCCGGTTTCAAAAGTTTGTGGATTCAGGCAGGCGAAAAAGCAATGAAAACTCTCAGTTTTCAGCTGTATTTGGTTTCGTGTAAACGGGGCCTCAGTCGCTCACAAGCAAGGATAGGGCGAGGTTCACCACTTTGTGAACAACTACAAGAGCAAAAAGGCTCAACGTACAATTGCAACAAATTTAGGAATTTAATCATCTACAGTCCATGATATCATCAAAAAATTCAGAGATCAGGACGTAAGAACGCTTATCCGCACGTATGCGGCAAGGTGAAACCAACATCGAATGTCTGTGACCTTTGATCCCTCAGGCGGCACAGAATTATAAACAGGCTTCATTCTGTAAAGGATATCACGAGGGCTCAAGACCACTTCAGAAGATCATTGCCAGTTAACAGTTACATCTACAAGTGCAAGTTTAATCTCTACCATGGTAAGTGTCAGGAAAATTTAACCCCACTGCTCCTGACTAACAGTCCAGATGGAAAGAAAAGCAGAAGAAGGGATTTGTCTTTGAATCTTTCACTTGCGCAAGCAGTCAGCAGTTTGCACGCATGGCAACTTCCTCTGACTAAAGGATTGATTCTAAAGTTCACACTTTTGAACAGTTAAACCACACCCCACCATCTACGCAGAGGTTTTACCTGACAAGCTCAGGCAATAGTATTTATTCACACAGTCACAAAAGAAATGTTTTACGAGGTCAAGTCTGGGCCATCTTCCTCTCCTCAGAGCTGTGAGTCGTTGGAGATGCTCTCTGGTTCTTGCAGGGTGAGACACTTATCATCCAAGCATCACAGTATTTCTCCAACAAGAATAAACATATAAGAAAAGCAACGGCTATAATGTAAGCATATAATGATAATAAAATACGTACATTTTCTCCTACAAAAGCCATGTTTGAACTTAACCCAGAAACACCGCCGACTGCTGTGGACCTGAGCTCATCTGAGATGGACTGATGCGAAGTGGAAAAGTGTACTGCGGTCTGATGAGTCCACTTCTAAAATTGTTTTTTTTTGCAATAATGGACGTCATATCCTCCCGGCTCAACAGGGACAGGACCATTCAGATTGTTATTGGAGAACTTGTTTTTAAAAAAACAGCATCTATGATGGTATGGGGTGTGTTAGCGCCCATTGCATGGGTAACTTGCACATCTGTGAAGGAACGATTCATGCTGAAAGGTACTTACAGGTTGTGGTGCAACATATGCTGCCATCCAATTTTGGAACATGTTGCAGGCATCAAATTAACAATAAGTGAATATTTGAATATTTCAAGTGTGTTGGTTCGAACATCCAATATTTTTTCTCCGTGATTATTCAACTAAATATAGGTCAAAAAGCCTTTTCAAATCATTGTGCTCTGTATTTATTTATGTGTTACACAACCTCCCAGCTTCATTGGAGTTTTTTTGTGTATATACAAAGAAAAATGACAGAACAAGGGGCAGGATAAATAGAAAATAGCCTTTATTCTTCATCAATATTTTAACCACTACGCAGAGGGGAGCATCAGCCCCCCTGACTTCTTATTGCTTTTGAAATGGAACATGTTGGATCAGCATTTCATGATTTAACAGACACTTTGGCTTACACAGACTTTTTCACTTCATTCACAGGCACAAAAAGCAAAAAACACAAAACTGACACTGTTAGCGTACATCTCATTAACACCCTTCACTGAACATGGCAATGATGCAGCCAAATGTGTGTGTGCATTACAATTCAAAGACTCTGTGAAGAATAATCCTCCAAAATCAGCCATGATTCCTCGGGTTGTGACAGATAACTACGGAGAGATGATTGAGTTATGGGCGTTTTGAAAGTGCACACTACTGTAACACACTTGTCCTCTTTACAAACACACACTCTCTCAGCGGATCACTCCATGGTCCCACAGGCACTTTGATTTGTGCGCCTTCGTGACAGCAGAAACAGGCACAAGATCACAGCATCAGTCAGGCAGCGGGCAGTTTAGTGTCGGAGATAACACACAGGAGGGGGTAACAGAGAGTTTTCATTATTTGACACAGTCAAAGCTTTAACTAATCCATGTCACACTGATACAACATGACACAAAACAAGAAATACACATACATATTCATTTAAAATCCTTCCCTCTCAGTGTTGCATGAATATTGAGATTGTCTGCACGGCACGGGTGGAAGTTTGGTCGACCAAGTTCACATCAATGAAATGTTTCAACAATCAGTCGAAGCCAAAAAAAGATGAAACGTGGAATGTTTACTGAGATTTCTTATGATTAATGCCTTCAACAGGGTGAGGAGAGGAGTGTGAGGAAGAGGGTGAGGAGCATTGGACAGAAACGAAGAGGAGTGGGAAATATTTTTGTGAAGAGTAAAAATTCTGATGATAAAGTTGAAATGACAAGAAAAAAATTCAAATCTTAGAGAAAATGTTGAGAAACTAGCACTTGAAAATAGCCGACAGGTCTGTGAAAAGGGAAAAAATATGTCAAAATCTGACAAAATAGTGCTGAAATAGGCACACAGTTTTGTGAACTAAGGTACAATGTTTTGGAAAAAAGTCATAATATCAAGAATTTAGCTAAACTAGGACTCATGAATAGTGTTGAAATAATGAGGGACAATATATAAAAAATTAAGGTTAAAGCAGCCAACATGTTTATTAGTGAAGTAGAAATTGTTGAGGAAAAAATGTTAAAATATGAAGGATAGATTTAAAATAGGCCCAAAGTTTTAATAGTTAAGTTCTGATGTTAAAAAAATATGTAGAAATAACAAGAATAAGATGACAGAATGCTTGTTTTCTGTTCTGTGAATTAAGCCAAAATGTTGAGGAAAATGGCAGAAATATGATGGATTAGCTTTGAAAAGGCCGACATTTTCATACATACTGTCAAAATATTGGGAGAAAATTAAGCTAAGAGTAAAGCTGGTCTTCTGTTCTGTGAATAAAGCTGAAATGTTTAGGAGTTACAAATGTTGTGGAGAAATGTTGTGAAGTACAAACATGAAACATGAAGAGAGTTGAGCATAATGCTGAAAAGACATATTGAAACAGAAAATGAAATGTTGAGGATCTTGTGAAATTAGAGAAGTCATTATGATTTCAAATCGTTTAAAATGTTAAGGATGATATAAAAAAAGATATAAGGTCAATTGTTGAGAAAAAAATATTTCAATAACAAGAATGAATCTGGAGCAGCAATTTTCAAAATGCTGTATAAAGTTGAAATATCAAGACAAAAATTGAAATAGGCTTATAATTTTAGAAATCATGAAAGGATGAAAATTTCCTTTATAAAGTCAAACTACACCCAAATCGTGGGGACATGTTAAAATGTGAAGAACTCATTTAAAATGATGAGAAAAAGCAGAAATGTCAAAATAATGCTGAAATACATTTGGAGAATGAATTAAAGTTTAGAAAAAGGTATAATTATATTTAAACAGACCTGTGATTATATGTGTGAGACTGCTGAAGAGAAAAGTCAGAATATCAAGAATAAAGTTGAAATACAAGAACAATATCGACATAATTCTGATTTAACCTGTTGCCTGGCCCAACTGTATTCTTGATATTCAGACCTCTCTCAGTACATTTCACCTTCATCACAAAACAGTAGGTCTATTTCAACTTTATTCTTGACCTTTTGATGAATTCAAGAAATGTAAATATACATTTTTTTGTCATTTCGACATTTTCCTCAAGATGCATGATCAACGAATATCTCCATTAGCCTGTTCTTAATTTTATTTCTTATATTTAGACATTTTTTCTAAATGATTCCACTTTGTTCACAACCATAGTCATATTTTATTATTTTATATACCTGATATTATGACTTTTTTACCTGTAAAATTTTACTACAATTATTAAGTATCCCCTTTATTTAGTCTGATTTGTGATGTTTTAACTCTTCCTTTAAAAATGTTGATTTCATTCACAAAACTGCAGGCCTTTTTCAACTTTATGCTTCACATTTCAAGAGGGATGCACAATATTAGCAGTACCATATTGGTAGCGGCGCATAATGTTAAAAGTATTGGCAGATATTTAAATATCAGACATTCATATCCCATATATCAGCTGTCGTATCATCAAAAAAACATAATGATTCAGATCGATAGTGTCATTTATTAAAAGTTAAAATAGGTTTTTTCTTATTTTTCGTCTGCTCCGTACACAAATAGGCAGTCACGCTGAAATCAGCAAGTCAGTTTTTGTTGACCTTGTGCTCTTGATGAAAAATTCTAGTGTTGGTATCAGCAATGAGTCAACAAATCAGGTATCTGCAAAAGCCCAACATTGTGCATTCCTGCATTTCAACATTATTCTCAAAACTGTGCATCAATAATACTCCTGAATTCCTGATTTCCTCATCGTTTAGATTTTTTCTTGAGGTGAACAGTGATAAAATACTCCTCCTTCCTGACCCTGACCTCCTCTGTGGATGTGAGATGTCCAGACTGCAGCTTATTCCTCTGATCATAAAACTATTTACAGCAGACGTTTGGCACTTTGATAAAGAAACCAATAAATTAAAGTGACTCCCATAAATCAACCACACCATGTGAGACCCAAATAAAATCAATACATTAGTGCTCCGAACATGTGGTGACATTTACATTATAATCGTCATATAACTGTGTTAATTTCCTACTAAAAGTGTTAATGAAGAAACAAAACATGATATCATGGCAGACGTGACAGGAAACTGCATCTGGTGAACTGTTTTGGTACATTTGACATCGCATTACTGTTAGATCGCTCTCTGCTGGTGATCTAACGTCACTGCAGGCACAAAACTTGAATCCTAAGTATGATCTGAACTGCTACATAGTTAGAGAAGGCAAAAAATCAATTAATAGTCTTTAGAAGCACACTTAAGCAACACTGATATTAACGAGATTAATGCAGACACTACAGAGATAAAATGATCGCATAAAACTCAGTCATTGTTCTGATTTGGTGTCTTTAAAAAAAGTGCTACGAGCATTAGGAGGCGGTAAAGTGATCTGCTGTCTAAAATAAGACAGAATGAGGAAAATAACACCTCTCAGTATATCTTCATGTTTCCTTCATAAGGCGCTTAGTGAGCTTATAACAACAAAAAAAAAAACAAAAAGCGACAAGCTAGTACAGCAGTAACTCACGTGTTAATATAAAAGAATAAATCCCATTAATCCTCCACATATTCAATGTGAATCAGAGAACCTTTCAGGGCTAAAAATTAATCCATCTTTGATTCTATCTAATATCATTTTAAGTTAATCTTAACTCGAGATCATCTGATTTGGAATCTCTTGTCCCCTGAAATATATGTTTTTAAAAAGCATATTATGAGTGAACACTTCGTTGGAGCTCCACATTCACCATCCAGACCTCTGACATATCGCACACCACATCTGAGTGATTAAAAGAAGTCCAGCGGTGCTCGGTGATGAGAAAACAGACTGTGAGTGTTTCACCTTCAAAGACCTGTTGGTTGGTGGTGTGACAGACAGGTGTTTTTGTGTTCACTAAGAGTTCAGTGGTGATAAGACAGCGTGATGTGGGTTACACCGGCATGTGCATCTCTGAGTACTCATCGTGACAGTCGCGCTCGTCGAACTTGGGCTCAGCATCGTCAGCGTCCAACTAGAGAAAAAGAGAGCGAAGGATTCAGTCTCTGGGAACATGACTCCAGTTCATAATCATTATAGCTGTTAATGTTGATATTAACATGATCTTTCTATTCATGGTTGATACATCTATAGTAACTATCTTTAGCTCCACATGGACATGAGATCCCTCTTGAAAATGAGGTGTCACATCTCAAGAGGTCTACCATTAATACATTTTTACTTAAAGGAGACAAATATGGTAGGGATGCACTTGTGGTCTGGGCACCCATGAGTTCATCACTACCATAAATTCTTACTTCCAGTAAGACCTTTATTGGTTATACTTCTATGAATTTTTCACCACAACCACACAGACATGAGGACCCTCCTGAAAACAAGATGTAGCATCTCAAGAGGCTAACCTCTAATAAATTTGTTTCCAGCAGAAACAAATTTGACGACAACAGGTCTATGATTGGTCCATTGATCTGTCACTAGCTTTAGTTCTTACTTTAGTCCACTTGTCTCCACTTACCTCCCTCCCTTTGCCCACACACCCAACACAGCATCGTGTGGATTTGCTGTTCATCATGAGACTGGGGTCCACATTCAAGATTTCCTGCTGCTTAACAGAAGGTTTTTTCTTGCCGCCATGATGGAGGGATTCATGATTGGCTATATGGATTCATGTTGGGTGTTGGATGTATATATTTGTATATATATGTATATGTGTATTTTTATATGTATATATGTATCTATGCATATATGTGTATCCATAATATGAAGAGCTTTGTGCTCTATTGTAAAGTGTCTTGAGATAACACTTGTTATGAATTGGCGCTATACAAATAAAGATTGATTAATTGATTGATTGACTTCAAGTTTTTCGATGTTTCATTAAGCATCCTTGACAATCACAATTGCCAGTGCCAGGGCACAACATTAGCATAAACAACAACACTTTTAAAAGACATTAAAAGATTAAAAAAGTCAAAACTGTTGTGATTAGCTTTGATTTTTGTTGGTTTCCCCTTGTGGAGAGAACTGTAGTGTTTCTGTACACTTTCTCTTGTTGATGTCGTAGTTATGAACTGACAAAAAAAATCTCATCCTCTTTTTAAAAAGACTAATGGATCACTTATTGGGTTACCACGGCACACCAGATCGACTGTTCAATACACAGTATTTCACTAGTCCTTCTGGGAAACAGCCCATAGAAAGTGTTTGGGGAAGGGCAGAACCGTTCAAAGGCATATCAGGCAGGTGATTAAATGATCTGTCTGTCACTCCCATTACTTACGGGCCAATCAGATAATGTAGTAGGCAAGCACTGCTGTGCTACAGAGCATGATTAAAAAAAGGTTTATCAAAACATGTCAGAAGTGAAGCGAAAATATCATTACTATTGAGAATTTAGTAGTGTGTTTGTTTTTCAGATAATAAAGAAATGTAGTCAAGATCTGATAAAACTGCTATTGAAGCTGTTAGCATCTATGCTAATCTCTGAAAGTGCTGTCACTTCCTGCTGTCGTCTCTCTCATACCTCGTACCTCTTCCTGCTCTAAAGGACTCTAACTAGGCCATCCTGCTTTGGGCTGCTCACAATCATTGTAGTTGGAGCTTGGCAAGATGGATCTGCCTGATCACAGACGTTGGGCAGATCCATCTGCTCTGCAAGGTTATTATTGGGTATCTTTGCAGTGGAAAAAGTCTGTTCTGACAGCTTGAAGACAAGCACTTTGTCAACAGTAATCATTCCAGACAGTGATGGTGCTGAAGTACCTTTTTATGCCATAAAAAAAACATCAATAGAAGAGGAGGAGCCACAGGAGCTTTAAGGTGTTGGACTTACACAGGCGATCTCTCTGACGGTGAAGATGCGGCGCAGCAGGAACACCTTCACAGGGATGGTGAGGAGCAGCACGAAGGGGAAAGCCAGGGACGCCTGGGTCGACATGACGGCCCACAGAACCGCCAAACACACCAGCTGGATACAAGTGAACAGGTGCATACGCAGAGTCCGGACCTGTAGGAGGCAGCAGTGATTCCCAAATCAAATCTCGCTCGTGCTCTTAAAAGTGTTGCTGCAAGGTCAGTCTTTTTAGTATCACTGAAACTGTTTCTAATCTTTAGCAGTTTTAGGAAGAACATAAGATTCTTGATTCTCTACAGCAAGTTTTCAGACATACAACATGAGTCATTTAGTCATTAAATAATTGTCTATGTTATTTAATATTCACTGTAGTTGATTTTCACATTTGGTAAAACAACTGGGGCATTTGAACTTTTCTCTTCTTTAACTTAACTATTTATACATTTACTTTAACTGTATACTATTCATAGTATTATTTTTTAGGACACAGACTGTTTAAGTTGTGATGCCCCTCAAACATTTTAAGCAGGCTTTATGTACAACTGTGTGATCAAAAGTATATCAGTAGTCATCCTGCTAATCATATTTCTGGTGGTATTATGTTCAAAACATTGAATTATGTAAATTATACGCATAAAAGGCCTTACGTTTAAAACTAAAAATGACCAAAAAGAGTTCAAACAACCTTTTATTTATCCCTCTTTTGAAGCACTTTATCATCACTTGATTCACAATTTAATATTGGGAGCACATCAGCCCAATCCGAGCCTCTCTTCATTGGCTCCCAGTTTATTCTAGAATTCATTTTAAGATTATAAATATCTTGGTAGAACATCTGTCTTTAGTAAGCATATTGACTGTCTGACAAGAAGACTGAGAGTGATATTTGGTTTCTTCTATCGAAACAAACGCTGATTAAGCATATTTATGTCTGTGATTGATTATGTTGACATTCTTTCTTTGCCACCTCATCCTTGTTGAAAATTTTGGACCCTGTAATCATGCCACTTTTCATCTTGTCTCTGGTCTTCAAAGACATCATTGCATCTTGTACTAAAGAGTTGGCTGATCTTTATTCAACAGAAGGATGAAACATTGATATATTGTCCTCTATAAGGGGATACTTCATGAACTGCCCTCTTATATATGTTCTCTACTGACACCAAAGACTGTCAGTGGCTGCAACTTTCAGTCTCATGGATTCATCACGTATGAACTTGCTCTGTCTTTGGAAAAAGAGCTTTTAGTGTTTTTGTTCCCACATCTTGGCCTGACTTGGAGAATCACCTTAAACTAGAGCGTTGTATTACTTAAGAGGTTTTTAAAAAACAGAATTAAGGATCATCTGACTAGTGTATGCACTTGTTTTATGCCTTAATGCTGATCTGATGTTTGATGAAATCTTTCTTGTGTGAACGTTTTAATTGCTGTCTTTGCCAGGACTCCTTTTGAAAAAGAGATCTTTGCATCTCAATGGTAACATTCCTGGTAAAATAATCTTTAAGTGGATTTGCACCTTGTTACATCTCTGATCTTTTAAAAGTCTACACCCCGTCAAGAATTTAAAGTCTACACAGCAACTTCTTCTTGACGTCCCTAAGGCCAGACT
>JBAMNC010001679.1:0-142500 GCA_037902135.1 Cetoscarus ocellatus
GTAGTAGGGTGGTGCAGAAATGAGCCCAAAAATGTAGAAGTGAGTTAGCATTTAGCGCTTCCTGGTTCCTTAGATCAAAAATACACGGTTTAGAATAGCATAGCGGATAATTTTACACAAGATTATTTAACCCTTTCTTGCATGAATTATTAAATCACAAAGGAATACTGATTTTAAATGTTAGTTTTTGCTTTCAAACAAGTTAAAAAATCAAGGCCAATTTTTTTTAGTATGTTATATTTTTCCACTGCAGTGGACACCATGCATCAAGGGTATAAATAGTAATTTAATGGAACTTAACATAGCTCCACAAACATATATCTTTTACAAACATGTATTAAGAGTAAATAAAATCAAATGCAACGTCTAAAGAAAATTTGATATTGCTGTTTAATCCAACTATTAACTTGTGATTTACACCAAAATTTTTAATAAAAAACATAATTAGGTTAAATATGAATACAGGCATAATAAGCAGAATATACCCTTTAGTGCATAACGTCTCTGGAGTGGACACAGAAAAAAATAAACGACAAAAGTATTTTTAAAATCTGCATTTAAGTGTTCCTAACATCTTATTGACATAGAATATATTTTTGTCAACCTGATTGGTTCTTTGAGATTGGAAGGATTTAATATTTATTCCTGGAGGGTTTGGTGCATTTCCCCCTTCATCGACCATTTTGGATATATGATGTAATATCTCAGTATGACAAAAAGATAGAGAGATTGTATTTTTATGAATCTTGAGACAATGAATTGGGTGTTTGCCATCCAGTAGTTGGGACATGGTACTCCAGCCAGAAAGGTATAAAATATATTCCAAATATCTGTCCAATGTAGTGGACACCATGCATAAAAGGGTTAAAGAATGGCTGATGACAAACTACAAAAATGGCTGGAGAATCTAAAGCAAGCATTTCTGAAAGTTTTTTGATATCCAGTGCTTTAAACATCACTGTCACAACCACTGCACAAGCACCGCTCTACTGCTAGCAATCTTTGTGCCACCAGTTTTGCTCTGTCCTCAGATATCCACCGTAACCACTATTAACAAACATGAAAATGGTCTATAGTGACATTAAGAAAATTTAAGCTTTACTGTTCAAAATTTTACTTTATTGAACAAAAGCATCACATTTATGTTTATTCATCATGCTATTGCTTATAAAGCTGCAAAGATATTTGTCCAGAATATAAACCTGGGAATTTGAAGGTTAAAAAAGCCAAAAGAGTCACAATCAATACTGAAATAGTCATCTTAGTTTTCTCCTTGTGATGCCAGAAGAGTTGGAGTCCCACTGCTGTAGCCCATCCTGTTGCAGTGCTGAATTCTGGCCTCCTTCATCTCCTGACATTCAGAAAAACAAAATTATGTTAATCAGCAACAGTCTCATGAAGTCATTAAGCTACATTTTTATTTAGTAAATCACAAAATGTAAACTGACTGAGCGGTATGTAAACTCACATCTGTCAGAGCCATCCTGTGGACACAGTGGATGTACGGTTTGGGCTCCTGTTCGATCGCTTCTTGGTATGTTTTGTAACACACTCCACAGTCTATCAGCGGCTGCATGAGCACACACAAACAAAACAGCACACAGACCAGTCAGGGCGGGCAAACCTCACTTTTCAGGCAGCTTGATTCAAAGAAAACTCACCCTGTCGTTTCTTAACTGACACCTCGAGGAGTCAGTCGTCCCTTTTTGGCAATTTGTGGCTTTCAGGTAGAAGTGGTGATAGATGTATTTCACACCAAAACCAGACTAAAGGAGGAAGAAGATGAGGTTCATTTTAACTCAACAATTTTACAGGAACAGCATTCTTGGGTGATTTCAGGTTCCTCAAAGGATTTGACTCAACAAACTCCCAGAAACCATCAGTAATGAGCCCCAGCATGCAACTGAGCAAACATACCTCAATGTCAGACTTCACCAGACTCCTGAAGTACAGAAAGTGGTGCTGGATCCCAGCATGAGAGTGCAGCTTCTCCCGGGCCAGATCCACTCCCTTCTTGTAGTCGTCAGGAAGTCGATCGTAAGCCTCTTGTGCGCCAGAGGAGGAGAACAAAGCTCCAACCGTGAACAGCAGAAGCAGCAGGGCGACCATGTTCCTCCCTGTGTGAGGACGAGTGGGGAGTGTGACGGCCCACCCACTCTGTTCTTTACTCCCCTGCACACCAAAGAACAACCAGCCCTCTTTTACCCCAGAGGCAACAATCACTGCTTGTCTTGTCTTGTCAACAGATTTTAGCAAGAGGGTTCAGCACTGCATTGCACTGCAACGGCACAAACACTTTGACAACAAACCCCAATCCCAATGAAGCTGGGAACATAAAACATAAATAAAAACAGAATATGTTTTTCAAATCTTTACTACAGAGAAAAGATATTTGATGTTCAAGGCGACAAACTTCATTGTTTTTCTGCAAATAATCACTCATCTTGAATTTGATGCCTAAAACATTTTCCAAAAGAGCTGGGATGAAGCAACCGAAGTCTGTAAAAGTTGAGAAATGCTCAAAAAAGCACTAGTTTCGCTCATTCTACAGGTGAACAGGTTAATTGGAAACAGATGGGTGTCATGATTGGGAGCATCCTCAGAAGGCTTAGGCCCGTTTACACGACAATGTTGTCCCCAAAAACAGAAAGGTTTTTCCTTTGCGTTTTCAAAAGCACTCTGCGTTCACACGGATCTGCAAAAATGACTGAAATCGCTGTGGCCTGCATGCCAGGACAGTGGATGGCGATGTCGGTTTGTAGTGAAACAGCGGTGTTAGAACATGCGTATGCTTTCCAATGAAGACAAACTTTTCATAAAAAACAATGGCGAGTGGACGCACGAAGAAGCAGGAGTTTCTTGTCTGGACAACAAACGTGTGATAGTTTTGTCCGGATAACAAACCGAGCACAGCAAGCAGCACACATGTTGCTCGGTAGAAGGCCGAAGCTGTTGCTGTTGTTGTTCCTGGTATGCGCGCGCGGCCTTCATGTGAAAGAGTACTGCGCATGTGAAACGCTGAATCTCATCTACACAGAGTCGGATACGAATCAGTTTTCAAAACTTTCCACTCCAGACCCCGGTTTCAAAAGTTTGTGGATTCAGGCAGGCGAAAAAGCAATGAAAACTCTCAGTTTTCAGCTGTATTTGGTTTCGTGTAAACGGGGCCTCAGTCGCTCACAAGCAAGGATAGGGCGAGGTTCACCACTTTGTGAACAACTACAAGAGCAAAAAGGCTCAACGTACAATTGCAACAAATTTAGGAATTTAATCATCTACAGTCCATGATATCATCAAAAAATTCAGAGATCAGGACGTAAGAACGCTTATCCGCACGTATGCGGCAAGGTGAAACCAACATCGAATGTCTGTGACCTTTGATCCCTCAGGCGGCACAGAATTATAAACAGGCTTCATTCTGTAAAGGATATCACGAGGGCTCAAGACCACTTCAGAAGATCATTGCCAGTTAACAGTTACATCTACAAGTGCAAGTTTAATCTCTACCATGGTAAGTGTCAGGAAAATTTAACCCCACTGCTCCTGACTAACAGTCCAGATGGAAAGAAAAGCAGAAGAAGGGATTTGTCTTTGAATCTTTCACTTGCGCAAGCAGTCAGCAGTTTGCACGCATGGCAACTTCCTCTGACTAAAGGATTGATTCTAAAGTTCACACTTTTGAACAGTTAAACCACACCCCACCATCTACGCAGAGGTTTTACCTGACAAGCTCAGGCAATAGTATTTATTCACACAGTCACAAAAGAAATGTTTTACGAGGTCAAGTCTGGGCCATCTTCCTCTCCTCAGAGCTGTGAGTCGTTGGAGATGCTCTCTGGTTCTTGCAGGGTGAGACACTTATCATCCAAGCATCACAGTATTTCTCCAACAAGAATAAACATATAAGAAAAGCAACGGCTATAATGTAAGCATATAATGATAATAAAATACGTACATTTTCTCCTACAAAAGCCATGTTTGAACTTAACCCAGAAACACCGCCGACTGCTGTGGACCTGAGCTCATCTGAGATGGACTGATGCGAAGTGGAAAAGTGTACTGCGGTCTGATGAGTCCACTTCTAAAATTGTTTTTTTTTGCAATAATGGACGTCATATCCTCCCGGCTCAACAGGGACAGGACCATTCAGATTGTTATTGGAGAACTTGTTTTTAAAAAAACAGCATCTATGATGGTATGGGGTGTGTTAGCGCCCATTGCATGGGTAACTTGCACATCTGTGAAGGAACGATTCATGCTGAAAGGTACTTACAGGTTGTGGTGCAACATATGCTGCCATCCAATTTTGGAACATGTTGCAGGCATCAAATTAACAATAAGTGAATATTTGAATATTTCAAGTGTGTTGGTTCGAACATCCAATATTTTTTCTCCGTGATTATTCAACTAAATATAGGTCAAAAAGCCTTTTCAAATCATTGTGCTCTGTATTTATTTATGTGTTACACAACCTCCCAGCTTCATTGGAGTTTTTTTGTGTATATACAAAGAAAAATGACAGAACAAGGGGCAGGATAAATAGAAAATAGCCTTTATTCTTCATCAATATTTTAACCACTACGCAGAGGGGAGCATCAGCCCCCCTGACTTCTTATTGCTTTTGAAATGGAACATGTTGGATCAGCATTTCATGATTTAACAGACACTTTGGCTTACACAGACTTTTTCACTTCATTCACAGGCACAAAAAGCAAAAAACACAAAACTGACACTGTTAGCGTACATCTCATTAACACCCTTCACTGAACATGGCAATGATGCAGCCAAATGTGTGTGTGCATTACAATTCAAAGACTCTGTGAAGAATAATCCTCCAAAATCAGCCATGATTCCTCGGGTTGTGACAGATAACTACGGAGAGATGATTGAGTTATGGGCGTTTTGAAAGTGCACACTACTGTAACACACTTGTCCTCTTTACAAACACACACTCTCTCAGCGGATCACTCCATGGTCCCACAGGCACTTTGATTTGTGCGCCTTCGTGACAGCAGAAACAGGCACAAGATCACAGCATCAGTCAGGCAGCGGGCAGTTTAGTGTCGGAGATAACACACAGGAGGGGGTAACAGAGAGTTTTCATTATTTGACACAGTCAAAGCTTTAACTAATCCATGTCACACTGATACAACATGACACAAAACAAGAAATACACATACATATTCATTTAAAATCCTTCCCTCTCAGTGTTGCATGAATATTGAGATTGTCTGCACGGCACGGGTGGAAGTTTGGTCGACCAAGTTCACATCAATGAAATGTTTCAACAATCAGTCGAAGCCAAAAAAAGATGAAACGTGGAATGTTTACTGAGATTTCTTATGATTAATGCCTTCAACAGGGTGAGGAGAGGAGTGTGAGGAAGAGGGTGAGGAGCATTGGACAGAAACGAAGAGGAGTGGGAAATATTTTTGTGAAGAGTAAAAATTCTGATGATAAAGTTGAAATGACAAGAAAAAAATTCAAATCTTAGAGAAAATGTTGAGAAACTAGCACTTGAAAATAGCCGACAGGTCTGTGAAAAGGGAAAAAATATGTCAAAATCTGACAAAATAGTGCTGAAATAGGCACACAGTTTTGTGAACTAAGGTACAATGTTTTGGAAAAAAGTCATAATATCAAGAATTTAGCTAAACTAGGACTCATGAATAGTGTTGAAATAATGAGGGACAATATATAAAAAATTAAGGTTAAAGCAGCCAACATGTTTATTAGTGAAGTAGAAATTGTTGAGGAAAAAATGTTAAAATATGAAGGATAGATTTAAAATAGGCCCAAAGTTTTAATAGTTAAGTTCTGATGTTAAAAAAATATGTAGAAATAACAAGAATAAGATGACAGAATGCTTGTTTTCTGTTCTGTGAATTAAGCCAAAATGTTGAGGAAAATGGCAGAAATATGATGGATTAGCTTTGAAAAGGCCGACATTTTCATACATACTGTCAAAATATTGGGAGAAAATTAAGCTAAGAGTAAAGCTGGTCTTCTGTTCTGTGAATAAAGCTGAAATGTTTAGGAGTTACAAATGTTGTGGAGAAATGTTGTGAAGTACAAACATGAAACATGAAGAGAGTTGAGCATAATGCTGAAAAGACATATTGAAACAGAAAATGAAATGTTGAGGATCTTGTGAAATTAGAGAAGTCATTATGATTTCAAATCGTTTAAAATGTTAAGGATGATATAAAAAAAGATATAAGGTCAATTGTTGAGAAAAAATATTTCAATAACAAGAATGAATCTGGAGCAGCAATTTTCAAAATGCTGTATAAAGTTGAAATATCAAGACAAAAATTGAAATAGGCTTATAATTTTAGAAATCATGAAAGGATGAAAATTTCCTTTATAAAGTCAAACTACACCCAAATCGTGGGGACATGTTAAAATGTGAAGAACTCATTTAAAATGATGAGAAAAAGCAGAAATGTCAAAATAATGCTGAAATACATTTGGAGAATGAATTAAAGTTTAGAAAAAGGTATAATTATATTTAAACAGACCTGTGATTATATGTGTGAGACTGCTGAAGAGAAAAGTCAGAATATCAAGAATAAAGTTGAAATACAAGAACAATATCGACATAATTCTGATTTAACCTGTTGCCTGGCCCAACTGTATTCTTGATATTCAGACCTCTCTCAGAACATTTCACCTTCATCACAAAACAGTAGGTCTATTTCAACTTTATTCTTGACCTTTTGATGAATTCAAGAAATGTAAATATACATTTTTTTGTCATTTCGACATTTTCCTCAAGATGCATGATCAACGAATATCTCCATTAGCCTGTTCTTAATTTTATTTCTTATATTTAGACTTTTTTTCTAAATGATTCCACTTTGTTCACAACCATAGTCATATTTTATTATTTTATATACCTGATATTATGACTTTTTTACCTGTAAAATTTTACTACAATTATTAAGTATCCCCTTTATTTAGTCTGATTTGTGATGTTTTAACTCTTCCTTTAAAAATGTTGATTTCATTCACAAAACTGCAGGCCTTTTTCAACTTTATGCTTCACATTTCAAGAGGGATGCACAATATTAGCAGTACCATATTGGTAGCGGCGCATAATGTTAAAAGTATTGGCAGATATTTAAATATCAGACATTCATATCCCATATATCAGCTGTCGTATCATCAAAAAAACATAATGATTCAGATCGATAGTGTCATTTATTAAAAGTTAAAATAGGTTTTTTCTTATTTTTCGTCTGCTCCGTACACAAATAGGCAGTCACGCTGAAATCAGCAAGTCAGTTTTTGTTGACCTTGTGCTCTTGATGAAAAATTCTAGTGTTGGTATCAGCAATGAGTCAACAAATCAGGTATCTGCAAAAGCCCAACATTGTGCATTCCTGCATTTCAACATTATTCTCAAAACTGTGCATCAATAATACTCCTGAATTCCTGATTTCCTCATCGTTTAGATTTTTTCTTGAGGTGAACAGTGATAAAATACTCCTCCTTCCTGACCCTGACCTCCTCTGTGGATGTGAGATGTCCAGACTGCAGCTTATTCCTCTGATCATAAAACTATTTACAGCAGACGTTTGGCACTTTGATAAAGAACCAATAAATTAAAGTGACTCCCATAAATCAACCACACCATGTGAGACCCAAATAAAATCAATACATTAGTGCTCCGAACATGTGGTGACATTTACATTATAATCGTCATATAACTGTGTTAATTTCCTACTAAAAGTGTTAATGAAGAAACAAAACATGATATCATGGCAGACGTGACAGGAAACTGCATCTGGTGAACTGTTTTGGTACATTTGACATCGCATTACTGTTAGATCGCTCTCTGCTGGTGATCTAACGTCACTGCAGGCACAAAACTTGAATCCTAAGTATGATCTGAACTGCTACATAGTTAGAGAAGGCAAAAAATCAATTAATAGTCTTTAGAAGCACACTTAAGCAACACTGATATTAACGAGATTAATGCAGACACTACAGAGATAAAATGATCGCATAAAACTCAGTCATTGTTCTGATTTGGTGTCTTTAAAAAAAGTGCTACGAGCATTAGGAGGCGGTAAAGTGATCTGCTGTCTAAAATAAGACAGAATGAGGAAAATAACATCCTCTCAGTATATCTTCATGTTTCCTTCATAAGGCGCTTAGTGAGATTATAACAACAAAAAAAAAAGAAAAAGCGACAAGCTAGTACAGCAGTAACTCACGTGTTAATATAAAAGAATAAATCCCATTAATCCTCCACATATTCAATGTGAATCAGAGAACCTTTCAGGGCTAAAAATTAATCCATCTTTGATTCTATCTAATATCATTTTAAGTTAATCTTAACTCGAGATCATCTGATTTGGAATCTCTTGTCCCCTGAAATATATGTTTTTAAAAAGCATATTATGAGTGAACACTTCGTTGGAGCTCCACATTCACCATCCAGACCTCTGACATATCGCACACCACATCTGAGTGATTAAAAGAAGTCCAGCGGTGCTCGGTGATGAGAAAACAGACTGTGAGTGTTTCACCTTCAAAGACCTGTTGGTTGGTGGTGTGACAGACAGGTGTTTTTGTGTTCACTAAGAGTTCAGTGGTGATAAGACAGCGTGATGTGGGTTACACCGGCATGTGCATCTCTGAGTACTCATCGTGACAGTCGCGCTCGTCGAACTTGGGCTCAGCATCGTCAGCGTCCAACTAGAGAAAAAGAGAGCGAAGGATTCAGTCTCTGGGAACATGACTCCAGTTCATAATCATTATAGCTGTTAATGTTGATATTAACATGATCTTTCTATTCATGGTTGATACATCTATAGTAACTATCTTTAGCTCCACATGGACATGAGATCCCTCTTGAAAATGAGGTGTCACATCTCAAGAGGTCTACCATTAATACATTTTTACTTAAAGGAGACAAATATGGTAGGGATGCACTTGTGGTCTGGGCACCCATGAGTTCATCACTACCATAAATTCTTACTTCCAGTAAGACCTTTATTGATTATACTTCTATGAATTTTTCACCACAACCACACAGACATGAGGACCCTCCTGAAAACAAGATGTAGCATCTCAAGAGGCTAACCTCTAATAAATTTGTTTCCAGCAGAAACAAATTTGACGACGACAGGTCTATGATTGGTCCATTGATCTGTCACTAGCTTTAGTTCTTACTTTAGTCCACTTGTCTCCACTTACCTCCCTCCCTTTGCCCACACACCCAACACAGCATCGTGTGGATTTGCTGTTCATCATGAGACTGGGGTCCACATTCAAGATTTCCTGCTGCTTAACAGAAGGTTTTTTCTTGCCGCCATGATGGAGGGATTCATGATTGGCTATATGGATTCATGTTGGGTGTTGGATGTATATATTTGTATATGTGTATTTTTATATGTATATATGTATCTATGCATATATGTGTATCCATAATATGAAGAGCTTTGTGCTCTATTGTAAAGTGTCTTGAGATAACACTTGTTATGAATTGGCGCTATACAAATAAAGATTGATTAATTGATTGATTGACTTCAAGTTTTTCGATGTTTCATTAAGCATCCTTGACAATCACTATTGCCAGTGCCAGGGCACAACATTAGCATAAACAACAACACTTTTAAAAGACATTAAAAGATTAAAAAAGTCAAAACTGTTGTGATTAGCTTTGATTTTTGTTGGTTTCCCCTTGTGGAGAGAACTGTAGTGTTTCTGTACACTTTCTCTTGTTGATGTCGTAGTTATGAACTGACAAAAAAAATCTCATCCTCTTTTTAAAAAGACTAATGGATCACTTATTGGGTTACCACGGCACACCAGATCGACTGTTCAATACACAGTATTTCACTAGTCCTTCTGGGAAACAGCCCATAGAAAGTGTTTGGGAAGGGCAGAACCGTTCAAAGGCATATCAGGCAGGTGATTAAATGATCTGTCTGTCACTCCCATTACTTACGGGCCAATCAGATAATGTAGTAGGCAAGCACTGCTGTGCTACAGAGCATGATTAAAAAAAGGTTTATCAAAACATGTCAGAAGTGAAGCGAAAATATCATTACTATTGAGAATTTAGTAGTGTGTTTGTTTTTCAGATAATAAAGAAATGTAGTCAAGATCTGATAAAACTGCTATTGAAGCTGTTAGCATCTATGCTAATCTCTGAAAGTGCTGTCACTTCCTGCTGTCGTCTCTCTCATACTTCGTACCTCTTCCTGCTCTAAAGGACTCTAACTAGGCCATCCTGCTTTGGGCTGCTCACAATCATTGTAGTTGGAGCTTGGCAAGATGGATCTGCCTGATCACAGACGTTGGGCAGATCCATCTGCTCTGCAAGGTTATTATTGGGTATCTTTGCAGTGGAAAAAGTCTGTTCTGACAGCTTGAAGACAAGCACTTTGTCAACAGTAATCATTCCAGACAGTGATGGTGCTGAAGTACCTTTTTATGCCATAAAAAAAACATCAATAGAAGAGGAGGAGCCACAGGAGCTTTAAGGTGTTGGACTTACACAGGCGATCTCTCTGACGGTGAAGATGCGGCGCAGCAGGAACACCTTCACAGGGATGGTGAGGAGCAGCACGAAGGGGAAAGCCAGGGACGCCTGGGTCGACATGACGGCCCACAGAACCGCCAAACACACCAGCTGGATACAAGTGAACAGGTGCATACGCAGAGTCCGGACCTGTAGGAGGCAGCAGTGATTCCCAAATCAAATCTCACTCGTGCTCTTAAAAGTGTTGCTGCAAGGTCAGTCTTTTTAGTATCACTGAAACTGTTTCTAATCTTTAGCAGTTTTAGGAAGAACATAAGATTCTTGATTCTCTACAGCAAGTTTTCAGACATACAACATGAGTCATTTAGTCATTAAATAATTGTCTGTTATTTAATATTCACTGTAGTTGATTTTCACATTTGGTAAAACAACTGGGGCATTTGAACTTTTCTCTTCTTTAACTTAACTATTTATACATTTACTTTAACTGTATACTATTCATAGTATTATTTTTTAGGACACAGACTGTTTAAGTTGTGATGCCCCTCAAACATTTTAAGCAGGCTTTATGTACAACTGTGTGATCAAAAGTATATCAGTAGTCATCCTGCTAATCATATTTCTGGTGGTATTATGTTCAAAACATTGAATTATGTAAATTATACGCATAAAAGGCCTTACGTTTAAAACTAAAAATGACCAAAAAGAGTTCAAACAACCTTTTATTTATCCCTCTTTTGAAGCACTTTATCATCACTTGATTCACAATTTAATATTGGGAGCACATCAGCCCAATCCGAGCCTCTCTTCATTGGCTCCCAGTTTATTCTAGAATTCATTTTAAGATTATAAATATCTTGGTAGAACATCTGTCTTTAGTAAGCATATTAACTGTCTGACAAGAAGACTGAGAGTGATATTTGGTTTCTTCTATCGAAACAAACGCTGATTAAGCATATTTATGTCTGTGATTGATTATGTTGACATTCTTTCTTTGCCACCTCATCCTTGTTGAAAATTTTGGACCCTGTAATCATGCCACTTTTCATCTTGTCTCTGGTCTTCAAAGACATCATTGCATCTTGTACTAAAGAGTTGGCTGATCTTTATTCAACAGAAGGATGAAACATTGATATATTGTCCTCTATAAGGTGATACTTCATGAACTGCCCTCTTATATATGTTCTCTACTGACACCAAAGACTGTCAGTGGCTGCGACTTTCAGTCTCATGGATTCATCACGTATGAACTTGCTCTGTCTTTGGAAAAAGAGCTTTTAGTGTTTTTTGTTCCACCATCTTGGCCTGACTTGGAGAACCACCTTAAACTAGAGCGTTGTATTACTTAAGAGGTTTTTAAAAACAGAATTAAGGATCATCTGACTAGTGTATGCACTTGTTTTATGCCTTAATGCTGATCTGATGTTTGATGAAATCTTTCTTGTGTGAACGTTTTAATTGCTGTCTTTGCCAGGACTCCTTTTGAAAAAGAGATCTTCGCATCTCAATGGTAACATTCCTGGTAAAATAATCTTTAAGTGGATTTGCACCTTGTTACATCTCTGATCTTTTAAAAGTCTACACCCCGTCAAGAATTTAAAGTCTACACAGCAACTTCTTCTTGACGTCCCTAAGGCCAGACTAAAAAGTCAAGGTGATCGAGCCAAAACTATGGAACTGAAATCAGAATGTCCCCCACCTTGCTTACTTTTAGATTTATGTGGTCTCTTTCCTCATGTTTTTTGTTTTTTAATCTTCTTTAATTTTAGCTGTTTTTTTATGATTTAAGAGTTTAATATGTCATTTGTAGTTGTCTTTCATTGTTTAGTTTTATCTCCCTGTTGTGCTTTAAAAGCTATTAAAAGAATTTTAAAATCAATCCTGTATGTGAAGGGAAACCAATGAAGGGAAGACAAGACAGAGTGATATGGGACCTGCGATAATTACATTTTTAAAATCAGGACAATGAGGTGCACTATCTCTGCTTTTACCTTTCTAACGTAGGTGTGGTCAGGGTGATACTTCGGAGGCATTAGCAGCAACATCATCCGCTCTGTGAGCTGGATACCGTTCAGAGACATCACCCCCATGTAGAGGAAGATACCAAACAGCACAGCAAGAGGGATCTGACGCAGCAGGTCTCCTATCACAATGGACAATCCTGAGGAGAGAAGAAGAAATGGGACAACAATCAGTACAACGAGAATAGATTAAAAAGTGAAAGAGATTTCCACAACATCTGATACTCACCAACCATGATGGCCACCAGGAGCCCCGTGACCCTCTGCTCCTTCACCTCTTGTATGCGGGGTTTGTCTCCAGGGGCGACGGCTTTGCTCATGACAGTGAGGGCGTTGACGTGGGTCACAGAGCGGACAGTTGCGGCCGCCATCCACGGCAGTCCAAAGAGAGCTGAGCTGCCACCCAGCACCACAATGAGCAGCAAGTCAAGATGGAAACCAGAACCCTTCACCAACATGCGCTCCTTTTTACTCACGATCAAACTGCAGGGTGGACGTGTGGGGAGGGGGGACAAGGACGTATAAAAAGGGGTTTGGATTATTTAACCAGAAGTAGGGATTAGTTTAAAAATTCTACTTAAATCAGATATTTACTGATTGTTTACTAATTAAAAAAGAATTGATAGATTTACACCTCCTTTACAAAATCTAAGTTGTATATTTTGGTTTATGTTGACATAAGTGCTCCATTTTGGAAAATAATTGTGAAGTGGTTTGTTCAATGCAATCAACTGGCAAATGGTTCAGGGTGTACCCTGCCCCCAGCCCAATGTCAGCTGGGATAGACTGTGGCCCCCTGGATCACAGGTGCCCCTTAACTATCTGTTCAGGCAGATAGTTAATGGCGTGGCTGGTGGTCCTTTATGATTTGTAAGTCATTAATTAATTATTAGTATTAGCCTCAGTCTATAAAAAACCCTCACCAGGGCTTTAATGAAAGCTAATAATGGTTTGTATTGGGATGCATTCAATTAGCCTGCGGAAAAATTAAGTCAGATAACTCATTAAGGGGCACCAGAATTATAGGTTGATTTAAATGATACAGAAACAAATAAGCCTTTAGAATGAGTAAATCTTTTTTTTTTTTTAAATTTTCTATTAATTTAGGACTGCAATCCTGGTCAAGGGCTCTGTTCAAGCTGTAACAGCAACCCACCATAAGTGGGCGTTGTAGCCCAAATTTTGACTAACCACCTTGATTAGCATTAACACTGGTTTAGTCTGGTATTTCACTGAACCATCAATCAGAAGGTGGAGGGTTAAAGCCCAGCTCCAGCCTGTACATGCTGATGTGTCCTTGGGCAAGACACTAAACTGCTGTGGCAGTGGTGAGTAAATGAGTGTGGAAGCTTGCTTAGAAACCTCCCCCATCAGTGAGTGAATGTGGGAGTAAATGGTTGTGAATGGGTCGGTGTGACCTGTGATGTGAAAGCTCTAAGTGGTCAGAAAAGTTACGAAAATGCGCTACAAGCTCAAGTCCAACTACCATTCACCATTTGCTGCCATAACATTCTACAGCAGGGACGTAAACATGCAAAATGAATGGATAACAATAGGACACAGTTTATACAAAGCAGTTTGACAGTATTATGATCTAGAAAATTGGGATAAAATTCTATGGAGGCTGCGCTTATACTAGTTTCTTACTGCTTCACCAAAGAATTAAATATCCACAGTTGGCTGAGGCATGTGGGTATTAACTTGCAAGAAGTGCCCAAGGCTGCCGGTACCAACACTACTAATGTTAGCATATCATTCACTGACTGTGATCCTGTGTTATATTAAAGGTGTTTGATTTGGACTGTTTTTCTGAGTGTTATCTGAACTTCAGTCCAGTTTAACTAAATGTAATTTAAATGTAGCTTAGTTTGAAATTATTCAAATAATAGCATGATTGATTTTTATATTGGTATGTTACCATATCTTCCTCATTCTGTTCCATGACAGATAAGTAAATTCAGAGTTTTAGAACAACAGGTAGAACTTTATTAATCTGGTAGTAACTTCATTTGTGTAAAAGCAGCAATGCAGCAACAACATAAAGCTACAGATATAAAAAACAGAGAGGAGACAAATTTAACTTGCTGTTTAAAAACACTTCAAGATGAAAACTTTCTTTCTAGTCTTTTTGTTGTAAATTTAAAGACTTCAGGTCTAGTCTGATGATTTTACTGCTCAGATTGAGGATTTTGTTGAGAGGGTTGAGGTGATTGTTTCTCATTGCACCAAAGCAGGATGTTATGTTGAAGGTTGGAATGGACTCAATGAAGCATCAGTAGAAAGTGATAATACTGACTGATGGACCTGAATTTTTCTCTGAGTGTCCTGAAGAAGAAGAGGCATTGCTGATGTTTGGAGAAGATTATTTCACTGTTAGCTTTGAATGTGAGTTTGCTGTCATCAGTGGTGCAGAGGTATTTGTACACCTCAACCCTCTCCATAGACTAATTATTGATTTTTGCTGTGGCGATGGTAAACTGAATTTATGATATCTTTATAAGACTAGACTTGTTTTCTTAAACTTTTAGTCATTTTTTGAACAATAATCTTGACTAATGTGATTTTGGGTGTTACTCACGTGGTAATCTGAGTCTCCATAAAGATGAGGATGAAAACCAGCAGAGCAGGCAAACAGCAGGCGAACATCATCCAGATGGGGAAAGGACTGTGTGTACCCAGAGGACTGATGAACCAGCCGCGTTTGTCAGGACTTGTCACAGAGAAACCACTAGGAACGCTCAGTTTCTGGACAAAGAAAGAATGAGAGTGAGACAACAGTGATTTTCTGTGCTGTGAGGACCTTAAATGCAAACTGAAGATTAGCTTAATCTTACCTGAGTGTATGTGTCGTCTATGCTGTAGTCTACCAGGACCATGATGAGGATGGCAATTGGTACACCGAAATCACCTATAATCCTGCGAAACTGTAACCAACCAGATGATGCTTTAAAAAAAGGCAACATAGTTCAATGGGTGCAAACATTAAAACATTATCAGCACTTCATCATTGTTTTACTGTTGTGTAGCAGTATTGTTCCTAAAGGATTTTATTGGCTATGAGTGGATCTTTGGACCTCCATAAGTTTCAGATGATGAATATCTACTTAAACAAGCCTGTACTTATCGATTCAGCTTCAAAAGAATAAGATAAGCTTCTCACCCGTCCAGGAAAGAAAGCACTGTTCTTAAACTTGCGTAGGTAGAAAGCGATAAAGAACGTCCCCGCCATGAGCACCAGAGAGAGCAGAGCAGTGTTTGGCTCGTCTCGGACCTGCACCGTCACAGGTGACGTGTTATTGCTCAGCACCAGTGTGATGTTTTCTGCTGAGGCGTCACCTCCTGTGCTGTTGTCCAAGGAGCATCGTTTCAACGGGTGCTCTTTGAAAATCTGCCGGATGAAACAGAGGGTTAAAGTGAAACTGATGACTAATTATTTTAGTCATAGTTTTCGTCAACAACCTTTTTTCCCCTGACGAAAACTAGACAGTAACTAATAAAAACAAGTGCACATGGACAAAAACTAAAACTGAAACAAACTGACATTTTCATCAACAGATAAAAACTGAACAAAAATGTTTGACAGAGACTAAATCCAATCAGATGTAATTTCGTCATGTAGAAAGTAGTGACAAGTTAGGAATAAATCCAATCACAGCTACTTTGGTTGTGTGGAAAGGTTGGATGAGTTAAGAGGGACATCCAATCACAGCTGCTTTAGCTTCGTGGTGATGGAATAAGTTGGGGAGCGATCCAATCAGAGCTACTCTCTTTATGAATTGATATATTCATGTAGAGCAGGTTCACTGTTTGTTGTCAGTTCTGGTATTGTAACTGAGATGCTCTGCCAGGTAGCCTAAACAAAGGTGACTGCATTTCACACAAAAGTTAAATTGTTTCTGTTAATTTATACATTCAAACTTTACCACCATTCAATAAAAAAGTTATTAGACGTTTCATTTTATCCAAGTGTAAAACATGACTTTAGAAAATCAAGGAAACATAAAAAATGCCTTACACTTTACACTTTGTATTTTAGTCGACTAAAAATCAACTAAAACTAGACTGAAACTAAAGCAATTTAGACGACTTAATTATGACTAAGACTAAAAGATATTTTAGGCAAAAGACTATAACTGAAACTAGATTAAAAAGTGTTGTCAAAATAAACACTGAATGAAAACCAAATATTCAACAAAATTCTTATTAAGCAAAGTTATGGAGACATTTGCATGCTTGCAGTGATTGTGTTTCCAGGGATAACTACTTATCGCTCTTTATAGGTATTGCAACTCCATTTCAAGGAAAATGAGATCAGGCCTTTTAAGTCCTTTCCATGAACTAAAAAAAATCAGACCCTCCAAAATGACAAAATACTTAGACTCTTAATCCAAAAGTCTCTCAAAGCCAATCAGTCTCAACGAATTTCAGGTGCCCTTGCTTAGAGAAACACTCATTTTAACCTGGACGTTTGAATTTGGTCCAAAGATTAGTCTGTTCTGTTTAGTGTTGGTGACTTTGAGCACAGCGTGCCAACAAAAAGTTTTTCTTAATGAGGAGCTGTTATTCCAGGTCTGAGGCCTACCTTGACGAGCTTGATGAAGGTCTCACAGATGAAGATGAGGGAGATGAGGAAGGAAAAGATCTCTTGGGTGAAACGGGACACAAAGCGGACCAGGAAGCTTCCCTCAAAGGCCACTGTGACAATCACGATGATGATGAGCCAGAAGCCGATCCAGACGCGGCCCGTCAGGTACTCAATGTCGTTTGCTCTGCAGAACTGTGAAGATACAATGCCAGAAACTTTCCATTCATACCCTTAAAATAGTTTAGATGTTGCAAAACAAAACAGTGTTTGACATAAAAAAGATTGACATTGACATGAGTATTTTTTTCACCAAACAAGGCTTAGCAACATTTGAGTTTTAGGTCAGAAGTTGAGAATTTATTTTAAATAAATTAAAACGACAGGCTGGAAAGTACTGTCCCAGACAAACACATCCAACCACTGAACCTCTGACAACAACCCAGAGCTCACATAAAAACAAACTGCTATTAAAATGGCTGATAAATTCAAATAGTTTTAATTGATTAAATGGCAACAGAATAGTCCAAGACTAACCTAACACACCAGATGGATGTTCAATATATTTCACTAGTCCATCTAGGCAACAGCCCATAGAAAGTATTTTTGAATGGGCAGAACCTTTTTAAAGAACATCAGGCAGATGATTGGATGATCGTTCTGTCAATCACATTCATTACAGGCCAATCAGATAATGTAGTAGGTAGGTGCTACTGCCGTAATCTAAAATACAAAACATGAGCCACTATGTAGAACAAACTTTTGTTAAAATATGTCGAAAGTGGAGATAAAATATCCTTTCTGTCAAAGTATTAAAAAAACAGTAAAGGAAGACTGTCTGCTTGGACTGAAAAGTCTTTAAAAACACTTTATCAAACTTTCATACTTAAAGAACTTTACACACAATATCAGAAATTAACTTCTGCTGTTTGAATGAGACTTTTCCTATCAGTTATTCTCCGATGGCATCAACTCACACTGTAAAAGGCTTCTTCAAAAACCAGCAATGGCCCAGAAAAGCCAACGACAAGTAGCGGCTGTGCTCCAAGCAAGCAGAAGACCACACCCTGCACTGCTGTGGACACAATCAGCTCTGAAACGCCAATCAGGCCTTCTGTCTTCTCACCTAGCAAGGCAACCAAGAAAAAGGCAACACATCAACATCATAATGAACACAGAAATTTTCCTACATAGGTACAGTCAATTATCTGAAAGAGGTTTAAATATAAGACAATAATTAAGAGGGACTTCATTCTTTGTGTGTAACTCACCCAGGAGGCCTCCAAATGTGATGGCTGGAGAAAGAGCAGCAAAGTAGATGAAGATGACTGCAGCCATGCACTGACTGTTCAGGGCGTCCTTAAAGTCACTGAGGTACTTCGGGTAACGACGCTGCACATCTCTTATCAGCCCACCGAAGGGACGCCCACTGCGCTCCAGAGGGTCGTCTGACTTTTTTAAAGGTGTGAGGAGGGCTTCTGGAGGACAGAAAGAGCAGATCGTCAGTAACCGTAACATGAAAACAAATGAAACTTTCCTCTGTTTTTAGGGATATGCTCACCTTTCTCTTCAAGGCTTTTTGGCTCTTTGGCCAGCAGTTTGACTCCCTGCTCCTCCCTCTTGCGAAGCATCTCCCTCTGAAAGCGAGCGACTGAGCGCAGCAACTCGTCCCCGCCCATCTCTGAAGGCGGCAGCACGATGCTGCAGTCCAGAAAGCTGTTGATGGCATTCAACAGGTCCTGCCTGTCGTCTGCAAGGTAGGCTGCCTCATGGAATTGCTGGATGGTGATTAGGATCCACACAAATTAAAATAAAAGGATTAGGGTTATATAGGGGGAGCTCTGAGTAGTCTGACTTCACTCCAACAAAGCAGGATTTAGAGACCACACAAATAGACTTTCTAAAACGACAAACTCTTTAACTTTAAGGTCTGATCCAGTTCAAAACAGCACAAATAATATTCAAAGCAAGACATAATTTACCTCCAGACAACATAAGGAAACTGTTTACAGAAAAAGAAGAAGGCTATAGTTTAAAGAGGGGAACTGAACTTTAAAATACATCATGTCACAACATTAAAAAGTAGGTGCGTGTCAATCTCAGGGGTTAACTTACTGAACAGTTTAACAGATGATTTAAAGAAAAGTGAAACAATAAGCAAATTTAAAAGAATATTCGAAACACAAATATTAAATATAAGGACGAAGAGCAACAGTTTAACCCAGGACGGTAATGGCAGAGTCTAAAAAAGACTTACTGTCTTGTTATGTAATGTCTTTTTCTATGTTTGAGTAGAGGTGGATTATATGTACAGAAATTAAGTATTATATATAGGTGAAATATTAAGTTTTTAATTGTGTATAAATATTACCAATATGTAAAGAGTAAAAACATTACTGAATGGAGTGGTAATAAAAGGGGTAGGATTAAATAAGTTTAGACTTTTTCCTACTCATTTTCAAGCATGAAGATTTGCACATGCAGGATGTAAGCAGTCTTTGTTTGTTTGTTTGTTCTTTTGTTTTTGGTATGTGCATGTTTGTTTATGGTGACTAACTATTTTTGTTTTTTGTTGTTTTTTCTTCTGCATGTTCGAAATAAAGCATTCATTCATTCATTCAAGGAAGCTGAGTCTTCTGTAGATCTTAAGAAACAGTCAAGATTTTATGGAACTGAGTTTGTTAGCATCTGTGAAAAATGGTTCTGTATTTCTACTCCTCTCTCACCTTGTCAGACATGAGAGTCGAGATGGAGCGTCCAATCTGGTGGTAGTCCATGCTTGTGGTGGGAGGTCCCAGCAACACAAAAAGAAATCTGACCGGCACAGGAACCTCCAGGACAGACTCCAGCTCCACTGCTTCCTGCAGTCGCACAAAAGCCATGGTGGGCTGCTCCAGGAAGTCCACGCTGCCTGGAGAACAATGCAACAATAACAATTAGTATCCTGACAGCATCACAATGTATTTGAGTAGGGATAGTAATCTATCTAGAAGTTCTTTTGGGATCTTTAGCAGGAGATAACTCACCCACAAGGACAACAGTAGCTTCAGCATTTTCAGGGATCTTCTCCAGCAGCTTCAGCTCATGTTTAGACTTGGACCGATGCATACCATGCACCACAGGCGGCTCCTTCTGCTGCAAATGGAAAGCAATAAAGAGCAAAAATCAGAAAAATAAAGATGTTTTCACCCTGAGATATTTAAATGCTCTTAACCCACCTGTGTCTCGTTCTTTTCCATGTCAATGCGAGTGTCTGTTTCCCCCATGGTGTGGGTAGAGCCCATGAGCGGGTCGGTCACCGATGGTTCAGGCGGATGGGTGTGGTTGGCACTGTGGTTATGCGATATCAAGCTGCCTAAGCTTGCAGCGGAGATGTTCCTGGGGAAAGGGCTACTGTGCTCCTTCTCATCACTCGGGTGACTATTGGAGGAAGGGAGAGGGAGAGAGAGGGTGAGGTGGGGGAAGACGGGGTGAGAGCGAGGGGGAGATCTAGTAGCAGGAAGCGTGCAGCAGTGACATAGAGTCAGCTTCACTGGTCATCCTTTTATGGAAATAGGTGCTAGTATGTAACTCAGTGAATTTCAATAAAGGCTTGGAAATTAAGGACTAAAATAAGGTCATAACTGAAGCTGTAATCACTCTTAAGTCTGACACAGTTCATGGTTCGATCCCTGTGTCGGTCAGGGCTTTTCTGTGTGGAGTTTGCATTTTCTCCCTTGTGCATGAGTGGGTTCTTTCCAGGCTCTCACACTTTTCCCAAATATCAACTGTGACTCAAGGACGGACTAGGGCTGTCACCTTACTATACTCGATATTTGAATATTCATTCAAGCATGGGGGTAAAAATCTGTACTTCAAGTGAAAATAAACATGAATATTAAAATAAACAGTTGAACAGCACATTGAGGCGCCTAGAGCAGTAAACCACCTGATCCAGCAGATCGTGCTCCCAGCATAATCCGATCAGCCAGTGCTCTCTTGACCTCAACAACAGCTGCATCACGTCTGCCAGAAACAGAAGAAGAAGACATCTAGAGGAAATGGAGGATTGGCAAAGCCACTCCGAGTGGAGGATAACAGCACCAACATATCTGAGGAGAGCTGTGTGGAAGCACTTTGGGCTCCTCTGTGGGCTGATTATGTTTAAAGCAGCTGGCCCACTGTGACAAATACAAGGGCCCTGAAGGGAAGTAGTGCCTCGCTGTTGCACTGATACAGTAGCTTAATTTGTATGTGCTTGATACTGCATCTCACTACTGCTTTAGAAGACTCCGACCACACTTTTCCCAAATGTCAACTGTGACTCAAGGACAAACTAGACAGGCTGAAAAGACGATAACAACACCAACTATCTGAGGAGAGCTGTGTGGAAGCTCTTTGGGCTTCTCTGTGCGCTGATTATGTGCAATCGAATGATGCAAATCCACGATGCAAATCCGCAGGCCCCTTGGTTGGCCTTTCACCCTCCACAGTCTAGCAGTGCCTTGTCAAGTGCTCAGCCCAGTGCGTCTGAGTCCTCCTCAGCAAGTGCTAACACCAGAGGGGTGGAAAAAGGCCAACACACACAAGGTTGCAAGCTTTATATGCAAGGACAAATGGCCCACCAATGTGGTAAATGTTAAAATGATCTAATGGAAATGTCGTGTGTGTTGTGGTTGGAATATCTTCAGTTACTAATGTGTATACTCGAAAACCGAGTAGCAGCCCAAGATGGACTAATTAGACTTTTGAGGTACAAGCTCAAGTCAAAAACCACCCAAGTTCTTCACCTTGAAGCACCTTTGTACTATTCCTGTTCAGCAGTTTTATATCTCACAGAGGTAATGGCAGTAATGCTAGTTACATATTAAAACAGGAGTTGTACCATCCAACAGATAAATTTGATAACTGCTGTTGTAAAATTAGATGTATCATTTAGGAACTCTGTGGACATCTCTTGGCTTTTGCAACCATTTTAAAGAGGTCAGTCGGGAGCTGTGTTTTTTTTCTTTTTAGTTTCTTTTTCAGGATTAGAGGTTGTTGCTTGAAAGTCACCTGTGTTTTAGCAGCAGGGCCCTCAGGACATTAGCTCGGTCCTCAGCTTTGATCTGGTCAGAAATTATCATCTGCTCCACCACCTGATGGGCAATGCCAGGCAGGGTCTTTTGGTCTAGGTCCAGAAGCACAGCACCTGTGGACACAAACAAAACAGAAAATTTGTCACCCACAGAACAACGATTTGGACTCAGAAGATTAGAAAGTGGCATCACTTAACTTTGATTTACCATGAGAGATGGTTTTTCGTAGCTCCAGCAGACTGCGGAAAGACAGCGAGGCCACGTGAGGTTTCCCCCAGCGGTCGGTCTCCTCCTCCACGTCTTCCTCAAACTTGATCCATCGAGCAGTCTCCTTCCACTGCATCTCCTGGTTCTTGTCCATGGTCAACTCGTTCAGCTCCACAAAAACCTGGGCAAAGAATAAAACAGGAACACACACATCTGTAAGAGAGATACAGAGGGACTTTCCACATCATCCATACAGAACATGCACATTCAGCGTGTGCAAGATCCCTCTCTAGTTTGTTTAGTGGTGGATACTGAAGTTGAACAAATTGCACTTTATCATCAGAAAATGAAATTCATGCTTCCTGAAGACCAAGCCATTCATAAATTCACTCAACACACCAGTAATGTATAAATGCTGCATTGTTAATGTGATCAAAACAGTGGAAATGGCTCATAACCTAGACACTCAAGTCCATGCAAACACAGCCACTGTGGTTTGGTTCAGAATTTGGTGAGGGGGAAAAACTGCCTGGTTTATTTGGGAAAGAAAAGTTTTGTCAGACAGAAGTTATCATGGCTCTATTTCCCTCAACAAGAAGCATATTGGTTTTTCCTGTGGGTTTATGGATTACTGCTACAAAAAGGCTCTGTAGGGAATAAAAGTTTAAAAATATGCACATTTTGTTCATCATAGTGATCTTTGCTACGGATGTAAGAAAATATTGTTAGATCAATGTATCTCAATATCTTCCTGCATGATATTGATTGTTATTTTAAAGTAAAAAAAATATTTTTTTAGTCCCTTTAAAGAAATTTCAGACTTTAAGGATTTAAGATTTATACTGTAGTTCATCCTCTGGATGCTGGCTGGCAGCAGACATTCAGCCATCTGACTCTCCAGCTCTCTGTTTCATTTATTATCCTTTGCCAAGGAGGTTATATTTTTGATGGCTTTTGCCTCTTGGTGTGTCCGTTTGTCTATCAGGTCAGGTCAGGTTTGGGAGCACATGTCAGTTTGGCACTTGGCCATTAATCATCTTGATGACTGGTCTGCACAATCAACAACGTTAACCCAACATAGGTGTTTTACAAGCCGGTTTAAGGACACAAGGGTTGGCATTAGCAACTGCTGTAGGAAGTCAGCTTGTAGTACCAGACCAACTTCTAATCATGTTTGTCTGTCTGTGAGCAAGATAATTCAAAAAGTTCACAAAGGATTCTGATGAGAAGATTTTGATGCTAATCTGAATCTGGTAACAGATCTAGGATGTTTTTAAAGGATTTGTTCATATTTAAAGATTTGCATGGCAGTTTCCACATTTATGCAAATATACATGAAGTTCCCTACAGATTTCAAATAATTTTTTAGTTGATGTTTGTCATGACACAAGGAAGAAGTGATCAAACACAGATGGTGATCTGAAACTAAGGTTTTTTTTTACAGGATTTGTTAACTGTGAGATAGGGCAGTTTTACACTTTTTTGCTCATAACTCGGCAAACAGAGTCAGAAATGCCTTGGGTCTGACAGTCTCTGAGCACTGTCTTGTTGTCATTATTCCTGTTACTGGAACAGACAATCAAGTTTATCGATTTTGCAGGCATCATGGTTTATGTAAAAAAAACTCTGGGTTGTGGGTACTTAGTTCTATAAAAAAGTCCAAAAACAGACCGTTAAGAAAAGTAAAGATTGTCATTTCTGCCCTGTTTGTATTGGAATTATTGTTGCGTATTGTATTATCATCCCTGTATCACCAGATATACTCACTAGATTCTAGTTATAAATCCCAAATAATACAAATGAAACCTATTTTTATACTTTTAAGTAAACACAATCAGGGAGAGTAACAAGCCATTGTCAAGCTTTATGGAACTACAACATAGCTGACAGACTTTAATGTTGCCACTACCAAATTTCCGACTTTCTTGTTGGTGCGACCTGATAACATTCGAGCTCATGACAGTGCGTCTAAGATTGTTCTTTAAAGACAACAGTGAGTTTATGTCCCCGACAGGTCCTGTAGCCCTAGTTAGCAACCTGTTAGCAGACATCATTTTGAGGTGCAAAGACACTTTAAAGCTCACAAGTGGGGCCCTACCACATGTATCTTCTGTTACTGAATCAATAACAGAAGATGCATCGTTTTAGGACTCATCACCATACGTTAAGCGGAATGGATAGACAATATCATAAATATCAAAAACGAGCTATATATAATATCTGAGCATTTGAACAATATAGAACTGAGTAATTTGACCCATAACACTTTAAAGACCCCAAGAAAACCTTGTTTTGTAAGTGCTGCACTTTTCATTATTCTAAAACATCAATATCAACATTAAATATTGAAAATAGTGTCTTATCCAATATCTCGTTTGGAAAACAAAGATATGTCTCAAAACTTGATACATTTCCCCACCCTTAAAGAGATTTTCTATTTTTGTATTATAAACTTGAACATTTTACAAGAGGCTGTAGAAGAAAAACACAGCAAATGACATTATAACAACTACCTCTTTCAGCATAAAATATCTGTTATCAGGTAAATCAATGAACACCATGCTGGTGAATCAGAGTCCAGTGTGGATTCAAGACCAAAACAGGCTCTAAAACACCTTTTTTTTCCCTTCAGTGCCAAACGTCAGCCTCTGCATGCCTGTGAAGTCACGCTCACACAGATCAAACCTGACGCTGGCCGGTCACCCAGCCTCACCTTCTGATACCGAGCCATCTGACCTGAGCCCATGTCCATCAGAACGCCTTCGAGCCGCGAGGCCGAGCGGTACACAACCAAGGGTAACGACTGGAGGATTGAGACGGTGCAGGAGAGGACTCAAACACACAGCAGCAAAGAGCAGTGGACCCTGACTTTCACACACACCAACAGGTAATTTCCCCCATCACACACACCTGACAGGGACCTGTTGTTTACTAGGATGGAAAGGAGGGGGATGGGAGGGGGGCTCAGAGCTGAGTATGAGAATGTGTGTGTGTTAATAAAACATAGCTCTCCTCTCTCAGGAGCGCCCAGTGTCTGGTTACCTCCACTCCTCTCCCCCCTCTTTTTTCCTCTGCATGTGAAAGGAAAGAACTCATTCATTCATTTTTAATTGTCTCCTTCCCTCCCCGCTCCCATCCATAAAAGAGACACAGCGCTTCATCTGAGGGATGGAAAACAGTTCCCAGGACTTCTTCAATGATTTATAATCACATTTTGGGGGGAATAAGTCAATTTCACACACCTTATAACATTGTAGCATCATTAACAGATAGATTAAAGATCTGCATTCCCATTAAAATGAACACCAATGTTTGGAATATGGAGACTAACACCACATATACCTGCTGGAAATAATACACATTCACCATGAATGCCTGCTGAAATGAACAGAGAGACAACATCCTTTCTTTTTAAGCAATGTATAGTGCTCAACAAAATTATTTGACCATCTATCATAAAAACAAGAGAAATTAAATACTTAAGAAATCTTTAAAACTTGTATAAAACTAAAAATTTTATCATTATTGGACAAGTGTTTTGAAATGGTTGGAGGAATTTCAACTCGATTTCTCCTTTTTGTACCCACATTTGAGTCGCTCACCAAGTCAGTATTAACCAAGCAAAATATTCAACCACAAAAACTCAGTTTCCTGTTCAGCAATGCAAGTAAATAACTAGAATTGACGTCTTAATCAAGAAATAATAATAAGCTGTACAATTTTTCTTCATTTGGTAAAACAGTACATTTCAAAGTTCATGGATAATAATAATTTTATATTCTAGCATTTAATATACTATTTCTGTTAAAGAGCTTCTACATATTTTTGTATCAAACATCACAGAAACACAAAAAATGCACAGATATTAGCATAAAAATGAAAAAAAAAAAAAAAAAAACATGAAACGTACAAAAGCCTTATCACTTGGGGCTTTCTTACATCATGCTTTTTTTAAAAAAGCTTTTTCTCTAAAACCTACCAATCCTTCAGCTGGAAACCACAGTTTCGAATTTAGTTTCAGTTTCAGAGATATTTTTGTGAAGAGTACAAACTCGTATTACACACATGTAAGCCCCAATTCATCCGACAGGTTCAGAAAAACAATTTATCACAATTTTCTGTATTAAAAATTAAACATTTACCTGTTAAATGTCTTTAAATAAGATTTACTACTTTTAATAAAGTAATTTCATTTCAAGATAATCAACAGGTACAATGGGCTTGCGGCCATGGAAGATTTTTCTCTAAAAATTACAAACCATCAGGACTTTTTCCTGCTTTATTTTCTTAACAGAAATGATGTTTTTCTGGGCTTGCTTTGCGAATATTACAAATGGTAACACTAATGGGGACTTTTGGGGAAGAACATAAGCATAAGACATAAGCAATTTTATTTCTGCTGTTTTCTAAAACAAAATCTTTTTTTTTTTGTTAAAACATACTTGCACATTTTATTTACCATCAATACATTTGTTTGCCTGTTGCATTTAGTATTATTTACTGCAGTGCCAAGTTTGGAGAAATGCCTCTGCTTAAGTTAAGAAATTATCAAAACATGATCATTATTTTTCAAAAGAAGTCTGTCCTTTTAAAAGTGACAGCAGGCTCTTAAACTAGGTTACAATAATGCTAGGGTTTCGCTCAATTTTTGGCAAATCGTTACAATTTTCCTCAAAATGGACTTTAAATTAATCTGATCACACAATTATTAAATCACTCCATTTTTCAATTCACATGTGTTTTAAGTACCTCCTAAATTTTTGCCACCTTCACTCTTCATAGACTTACACTATAATTGGAAAAACAAGGATTTACACATACATAATAGTATTGATGATTTAACTCTGTTACATAGAAACTCATAACAATTACTACAAAAGCACTCAGAGAGCGCAGACCTCCACTAATCAGCTTCAGTCCACTTTGGTGAAAATGGTCCTATCTAGCAATGTTACAGAATCCTTTAAAAAATTCCTGTATCCGGATCAGTCCCAAAATCTACTCATTTCTTCCTTAACCCATTCCACACATTTCCTAAAAATTTCATCCAAATCCGTCCATAGCTTTTCAAGTTATCTTGAACACAAACAGACAGACAGACAGACAGACTAACCAACGCCAGCAAAAACATAACCTCCGTGAGGGAGGTAATAACTTGAAGCAAACAAAACAAATTCCCCAAAATCCTGCAGATGGTTGTTTTTCTAGTTGCTGATACAAAACCTTTCTGACCGATGATTTTATATGTTTATAATAGCAGTGAAATTCATTATTTCCCTCTTATACTGAATAAATAAGGATGCTGTCAAACAATTATAGTGTCATTTTTGTCAAATTTTTTCTGCCTAAAAAGCTACCATTTAGTTTTTAGAGTAAGCAAAATATTGTGGTTGAAAAGTGTTGAATGGGTTTCTCTGACTTCTCAGAGAAAACCACTGAGCGGCTCAAATGTGGTTATAAAAAGGTGAATTCAGGTTGAAATTCCTACAACCTTTTCAGAAAACTTGTCCAATAATAACATTTTCAGTTATTTTCAGCTTTTGTCCCAGTTAAGAATTTTGGTTGTGAGCTAATTGATCGACATTTAGCTTACTGCATGAGTCTGTAGTATGAACATAATTTGTGAATCACCAAACATTTTACATAACATGCATTAAGAAAAATAAATGTATATGACAACTAGCTATGAATCAACTCGGCAAAAAAACGTCAAACTGTCTGTTGATTAAAGGGATGTAGGTCCTGCTTTAGTGTTTACATGTGAGTCCTGTGATGCCTCACCTCATGTGGAGTTCGATCCTGCTTACGGCTGCGGGTGCTTGGCTCCTTGTGGTCCTTGCCGATGTGCACCATTTGCCCCTTGGTGCTCTTTCTGACCAGGTGCCTGCGCACGCCGGGAACATCTTCAAAACGGTGACCTAATGGAGATGAGTTAGAGAGAAGATCAGTTTTACGCACATGATCTCAAATAACAATGCTGGGAAAAATCTTAAAGCTTCCCGATGTTACACCCTGTAGTCCTCATCTGTTCAAGTTCAGATCTTAAACAACCAACAAAGGAACAAGCTAGTGTGCTTTTGTTTCTTCTGGTCCTTCATCTGGGAGTAGAGTTAGTCAGGCAGGCAGCAGATCAGGAAAGATTGTTGAGAGAGATGCAGGATGGCAGAGAAGTGAGGAGGAACTGAGCTTCAAGATGACGGACCAGCAGGGAAAAAATAGTCAACTAGATCTAAATTTGAAAACTATAACACTTTAAACTGCAATGAACATCTGGAAAATCTGTAAAATAAGCAAGACTCCTCTTGAAAATGCCAAAGTCCTTACCTTCATGGGGGCCTGAGAACCGTATAAAACAAACAGTGAAGCCTCTATGGTTCTTCATCAATATCTAAGCACATTATTTAAAAATCATAAAACAATTTTTGGTCCAATATGATGAGGTTTAACCGGTTCATTCTAGTTTAAAATTAAAATCACTACATCTTTATCCACAAGGATCTAGTACAAAGTCTCCCCACGATGTCTGAGTGAAGTTTTGGGCAGTCCCTGCAGTAAAAGCGAGGCCTGATTGGCAGGCAGAATTTGAAGGACGATGAGGATTTGCGGTGGGCGTAGGGCTGGTGCTGGCACGGCCGTCTGACTACGTGCGCTATTAAACTGCAGCGTGCCACTTGTGCAGGTTTTGAGATATTGGAAAAAAGCTGACACTTCTTGACCGGTGCTTGACCCTGACTATGGTCGAAACTTTCAGACTGCATCAGTGAGTAGGGGTGCTAATTTGCTCTGGTCAGACAAAAGGGGAGGCACAGTGATCTAATAATTCCTATTGTTGAGCAGCGGCCAGAGATGAAGACACTTTCCCAGGATGATTTATGGGAGGTGGGACGAAGATAAAAGAAGATGTGGGGAATACATGGACATGGACTCGTTAGAGGCGTGACTCTTTGTCTCTAAGCCTCATAATGACTACAGATCTGGATGATACCTGCGCATACATCCTTCCACTACCTCTTTTTTTTGGCCTTCAACTCCACTTAACTTCTCCCCTTGTTCCAGTCCACTAATGATTAAAAGTTCTTAACAGAGGTCTGGGCTTCACAATTAGCCACCGTGTTGGCTTGGGCCAGAGTCCAGGGACCTCAGCTGACAGCGGGAATGGCTAATTTAATAATGCGAGCCTGTCAGACACATTCTCTGATAAGCTGTTGCTCTCCGCTGAGGGGTCAGATCCCTGACGTAAATCTCCCCGGCCTTGAACACAACCCCATGCTGAGCAAGAGGGGCAGGAACGTCACCAGGCAGCAGGTAGCCAAGTGCAGAGAAGGAGGAACTAGAGGCAGCCGCTGTATCCTCGCTCTGATGTTTCCAGAGAAATCTAAGCATCAACAAATCCCAGGCTTGTAAAAATTATACTCTAACTGAATACAAACACTTCAGGCGTAACTGATACATGTAAATCAGGATAACTGAAAATTAGGTAATACAATGAAGTCATCAGAAAGTCTGGACCTGATGGGGTTTAGGGCAAACCACTTGGCACAATATTTTTCTAAATAAAGAGGAACACATTTCTTCTGAAAGAAATAACATCAGCTATTAAGAGAGAGGTAAGCAACTCAGAATTCCATCATTCAGGGGTTTTGCTGTGAAACTCTTGGAATGTGGGTAGTGTAGTTTTGGCTGAGAACATGTATTTCCTCAAATAGGCATTATAGAATATGACTGCTTTGGCTGTATTTACCATTGTTTCTTGCTTAAATCCTCTGAAGTAAATAACAGACTGAAAAATTTAGCAGCTCACCATAAAGTATGTAGGTTAATCAGAGCAAGCTGTAAGTGAAGCTGCTAAAATACAAATGTGTCTTTTATGGTGGCATCTATCTTCATCTATCACCCAGGTTTTTAAAAGTCTGCATTGCCTGGTTGTGACTTTATGGTCAATAATCAAAAACATAAGAAGGACTGTGAGGAGCTGTGGCTGATGCAGATGGCATAAAAGAATGGCTGAGTGAGCATGTCCCATCCAACCCAGCTTCAGGGTAGATGCATCTCTGCAAAACCCCTGGTGTTTAAACACACTTTATTTCGTTATGGTACTTTAGTGTGCATGAAAGTGAGCAATTGAAAGAGCGCATTTGTGTACTTGATCAGTCTGCAATTGAAATATACCTTCTGTTTGTGCACTTGAAGGTGTACACAAATGTTTGAACTTAAATTAGACCTTCAAAGTGTGACCTAGGTGAACGATATTGTAAGTTAAACTTTACAGGGTGAACTCATCAGTGTGCTATCATACCACTGACAGTGTGCCAAAATGTATGTCTACTTTAAAGTGTGTCATCAAATCAAATTTGTGCTAAGAAATGTGCAGTTGAGATAGTCCTCTTGAAAGTGTGCTGTGTTTGTTTTCACTTAGCCTTCATATCATGAAATAGTCATTAAAGATTAGATCTCTTTTTGGAGGGAGACTCGGCCATGACAGCATACCAGTTACAGGTATGAAAGATGAAATACATTAAGAAAGAAAGACAATTCCACTGAGGCATGCCTATTAAATATGACAGACAAAAATCAGAGACATTGAAAAGGAATACCCTGGCTAAACAAGGCGATCACATTTTTCAGTTAAATGGATCATTAACATGGCATGACTTGATTCTCTGATGTTCTCTACTATGAAGTTTATAAAGTTGTAGGCTTATGTCCAACTAACAAACTCATATAAAGTACAATAATGTGTACAAGTGCCAGACGTGGTTATCAATCATAGAGCTTTGTTTCTAGAGTCTGACAGGCGGAATGAGTAAAAGGTAGCATTCCCAGCATTCGGTTTTCTTGGCATTTAAAACTAACCTCATGTTGTGAGTCATTTACGTCTTGGCTCAGAGAAAAGCCACTATTTAAACCACGATCTCATCAGTACAAAAATGCAACGAAGCATTTTTAAAACCCTCCTAATCTTATTAACAAGTACAGCAAACCAAATAGGAACAAAATATGAACACTGGGGCTGTTATATGAAGATGACATTTAAGTGTGCACTTGAAAGTGCACTTGTGATGAACTTGAAAGTGTGAAACGCATATTGTGTACTTCTAAGTATGACCTTGAAAGTCCACTAGCCACACATTCAAGATTTTTTGACAGCCATTATTACATTAGGACAAGGGAAAACATTTAATACACAAAATAATTTTCCTGTTTCTAATAATCCTAAGAGAATGAGCAGGGTAAAGGTAGTCGATTTTTGGCTGACATCTTTTTTAACTGAATTTCCTGACACAAGCCAATGAAAATAAATTCTGTCACTTATCTGTACTCACTTTTGATGCCATCCAGGTCCGCCGAGGCCAGCGTCTGAGCCTCACTCTCATCAGTGGGGATCCTCTGGTACTTGGCCTGCTCGGCTCCTGTCATGTTGCCTGTGCGCCGGCGCTCCTGCAGGTCGTAGCTGCGGCTGGCGGAGGAAACCCTTGTGAGAGGTATGTGTTCAGGTGGTGCTAGCTGAGGAGCGGGGCTGGAAACGTCGGGTGAGGTTGGTACACTGGACAGAAGCAGAAAACAAAGTCGTGCTACAAATTTGGTATCATCAGAAGGTTCAACTAGAATTAAAAAGCATATTAAATAATAAAAAAATACATTCTTAAAGTAAAAGATGCTCCATCCTTCGAAATCATTTAATACGGACATAATAAACTTACCTTACTTTAAATGTCAGCTAGCAACAGAATTACAAGACAAAAAACAAAATCCCTTAATAATAATTCCCATGTGCCAGGTAGTTTTGTAAGATAAATCCACAGGTATTTCAAAGCCCCCTGATCAACAAGCAAAAGGCGTATTCACAGCTTTATCCCAGCCCAGATTAAAGCCTCCTGAAGAGGAAAAGTAAATGTCATAGTGAGAGCCTGGGGCTGCTGAGGTGTGTTGTGTCGTCCATAGAGACAGGTGATATATGGGTCTCTGAGGAGCGGATTATTCAGGTCCATCAGATCATGCCCAGCAGGCTGTCTGGATGCCTGAGACATGGTAACGTACAGAGTGTGCCTAACTGGCCAATGGAGCATGTTCCTGACATGCATTATGCAATCATCACAGCAGGTAAGGCATGATTAAAAGGTTCTCTCACGCCACTCTTACAAGTTTGTTTTTGGGTCCTGGTACTCGACTCTACTCACTCTGAGGAGGAGGCGTCTTCAGGTTCTGCTCCCTTGGCAGAGTGCGGCACAATGTCCAGCTCACGGGCCGAGTGAGGACTTTCTTTGTCAGGTTTGGCCACATGGTCATCATCTGAGAGAAAGAACTGTCAAGGGAACAAAGAACATATTGTAAATACAGATAATGAAAAAAACTAAAATTCAAACAAAGATCTTCAATCCATCTATCGTCTATTCTGCTTATCCCACTCTACATACAAGGGACAAGGGAAGATTCCTGTTGGTATATAGTATATATAATATAATATATATATAATATGTAGAGACATAAAAAAATCATGCTTGTTTTTCATGGGGGGAATGATAAACTATGTCATCACTCCATCCATCCATAGTTCAACACAGTCAATGTATGCATCCAGTTCTTCCATGCATCTACCTCACCATCCATCCATTTATTCATCCACCTTCTTCTCTTTTAACATGTCACTTCATTCCTCCATTCGTCCATCTACCTACATCTTGATCCATCCATCCATAGAACATGTCCATTCATCACTCTAGCCGTCCATCCATCTATTTACCCATGTCTTGGTTCATCCATCCATCCATCCATAGTTAAAGAATCGATATATCCATCCAGTCCTTCTTTACATCTGTCTACCTACCTCACCATTTATCCATTCATTCATCCACCTAATTCCTCTTTAACATGTCCATTCATCCCTCCATCTGTCCAGCTATCCATCTACCTACATCTCGATCCATCCATAAATTCATCCATAAATCTACTTACCTACCTCATTATCCAATCATTCATTCATCCACCTAATTCCTCTTTAACATGTCCATTCATCCCTCCATCTGTCCAGCTATCCATCTGCCTATGTCTCGCTCTATCCAACCATCCATAGTTCAACAGTCCATAGATTCGTCCAATCCAAAACTACCGCCCACTAAACATTGGACGTTGGATAGACGTGCAGGTCATGTCTATAATGGGTCCGTCGGTCTATGACCAATTCTCAACATCTATTAGACATCCAAACTAGGTCCCCTTTTTGGACGTCAAACCATGACCCAACTGGGACGTCATATTGACGTTTAACTTTTGACACTTGTACCAGGTAATTTTTTGGACGTCATTTGGACGTCTTCGACAGGTGCAGGAGAGAACTCAAAGACGCTGTACAGAGTACATTAAAAACATAAATAAATAGGTGAGATTATTGGGTCTGTCAGTCCATGACCAATTCTAGACATCTATTGGACATCCAAACTAAGCTAGGGGAAAAAGAAGAAAAAGTGTTATAACTTTAAAAGAAATCTACCCGTTTCCACCGACTCATTTCACTTCAGACTGATAGTACTCCACCCCAGAGAGTCACTCATATAATTCTAGGAAGTTTTAAAGTTGATTTTCAAAATTAAAGCCTTCTGAAATGTGACATTTTTGTCAATATTACCCTTTGATTTCAAATTTACTTTAAAAGAAAACTACGTAATTCCAAAAAGTTCTGATGTGGAATTTCAAAATTGAAGCCCTTTGAAATAAAAAATATTTTCAATATTTCCCTCAAATTCAGTTTGACATTGGCACTGATAGTACTCAACCTCAGAGTTAAACCTGGATAATTCAAGCAAAGGTCTGATGTGGAATTTCAAAATTATCTTATCAGGAACGACAATTCTGATTGTGATGGTTACAGTTTTTTTTGATGCTACAAACTCAAACTGCATAATGTGCTTGAAGGCTCTAGGCTGTCTTAGTTTGTAATACTGCAACACTTAACTGTTGTGCGATGAAAAATTAAAACTTTAAGGTGTCTAATCCATTTTTTGTCTTTCAGGTGCTGTAAGGATGCATCTGATGCATCTCACCATCAAGCCACCCCTTCATCTATCCGTCCAACATCCACCTACCTGTCCACCTCAGTGGTTCCCAACCTTTTTTGGTCGATGGCCCCATTTTGGCATCACAAATTTCTGGGGACCCCAGAGACATTTTTTTTCTAGAACTAGCTTTTCATCCCCACCGAGCATTTTTAGGTCTATTATATAATATAAGTCTAAATGTTCCTCAGACGTCTGGTCTAAAATTGGTCTACCAGGGGTATAGAAATGAAAGTCTTTTAGACGTCTAAATATAGACTAGACATATATTAGACGTCTAAACAACGTATATATAGACATCTTAGACGTTTAAATCACGTACAATAGATGTCTAGACCTCTACATTTTAGATGTTCACATGACGTTAATGCTTATACCAAATATAAACCCATGTATAGACTTAGACGTTGATTAGACGTCTATTAAAGGTCTAGTCTAAATTTAGACGTCTAAAAAAACTTTCATTTCTATACCACTGTTACACCATTATTGGACTAGACTAGATATCTATTAGAGTCTAATAGACCTAAAAAAAAACTAAAAAAAAAAGCTCAATGGTTTCTTGTAAATATTTTAATAAATTGACAAAATATCTTCAACGCATATTTTCATAAACATCTAAAACATTAATGACAATTTGTCAATTTATGAAAATATTCACAAGAAACATTTAAATAGCCAAAAAAGTACTGTAGACCCCCTGCAATGCTTACCTTAATACATGTACTCCCAGGATGTTTCCACTAATTAGGCAGCATCGTTTTTTCCACTTTCTGGACCTTTTACAATACATTTTTACTCTAATGTCATGCTTATTCATAATTTAACACTATGGTCGTCATGGTTACTCAGCGATACTCAGCGAAATACGCTCTCCTCAGAAGTTTACTGGGAAAACTTGGTAGGGATTGTCTTTGTCGAGGTTCGTGTCACATGTAAGTGTTAAATCATACATCTGTGTGGTGTAATTTATAACTTTTGTTTGATATGATTACCTCTACATCTTTGACTTTCTCTGACTCCGAGGGAACAGAGGTCGTCTCCGTCACCTCCTCCTCATCTTCCTCCTCATCTTCTCCCTCCTCGATGGGGCCACTGCTGGGAACCTGGCTGCCCTTGTGGTCTTTGTCCTTTCTCCTTTTCTTACTGCTCTTCTTCCTGCGTCCCTCAGTGGGCAGTTTGGACAGAGGGCGGTGGATGTGGTGAGAGGAGTGACGATGGTCTAGAGAGAAGAAAAAATAAATTTACACAAACTCAAAGGTTTGCTGAATGTTGAATCACATCAGTCCTAAATCAACAATGCTATGGTGTTCTCACATTCAATGTCCTCCTCATGGTAGTTGTGGTGCTGCTCATCAGGGACCACAGACGCAGGGCTGAGGATCTGCTGAAAGCGCTGGACGCCCAAGGCTTTGTTCAGGTCGCCATCATCCTCATCTTCAGGGCGAGTAGTCCCGTGTGATGAAGACGCAGGAACCTCTGGCTGAAACAGAAATGAAAACAAATGAATAAATACATTTAAGGAAGAAAAATTAAAAAGCAAATAAGTTACACAAACAGAATTTTAGTTAGGCAAGTTTTCACTATTGATGGACAAAATCACATGTTTTTTAATAAATAACCAAAAGATTTCTTTGCAGCTGTAAGGGCCTTGTTAGAGTCCGATATGTAACAATGACCCAAAATGTCATACAGAAAAATGTAATAAAACCTGAAATGTAATAACTGGTCGATAATGCTGAGCCCAAAATGTAATACGTTTTTGCCCAAAATGTAATAACTTGTTACATTTTGGGTCAGTTATTACAATATGCCCCATTATGTAATAAAGTTATTACGTTTAGGGCTCGGCATCTTGTTACATTATTGACCAATTACTACATTTTGGGTTTTATTACAATTTTTTTTAATAACATTTTGGGTCATTGTTACATTTCTGGTCATTGTTACATATTGGGCTCTAACAGGCCTTTTGATTCACGTTGACTTTGGCACCCCCTGTGGACAAAGCTGCACAGTTTATCTCACTGCTGATGATGTCTTCCTCATGTATAACTTGTGTTTTCTGAAAAAAAAAAATTATCTGCGTCATTTTAAAAGCAAAGCCTTCCACTTGCAGTTACAGGCTGCATGACTTCAGAATTTTTAAAGTCAACTTTTAAGTAATAAAAGTCAATTTCACTCTGACAAGTCGCAGATGATGTCATGATAAAACACACCTTAAAGCACCTATATGTGTGTTAACACAACATATATGCTGCAGGCAGAAGACATTTTACACACATTTACAAGTACAAAACCACAGGATGTAACCAAACTATGACGATGAATGCACCAGCAAACTAACTGACTCACTATTATAGTACTACCCAGTCAGTGTTTGATTCATAGCCCTGGTTTGCCTTTGAGAAGACAAAGGCATTAACATGAGCAGGAGGAAGACTTGCTCTCTGTCAGGAGACGGAATTAGACAAACCATGTCAATATCTGCTGTCTTCTCTAAGAGGCAAAGCAAGACGAGTTTATTTGACTAGCACCTTTCAGCAACCAGGCAATACAAAGTGCCTCACATAATACATCAGAACAGAATGACAAAGGAAAAAAAACATCAGAATAAAACATGTAAAAATAACAAAACAATGATAAAAAGAGGAGAAAAGCTCAGCTGAAACAAAGCTAAAATGAAGAAGGCATATTTAAAATTATGTTTAAAAGGTACTGAGATGTGTATGAGCAACAAACTGTACAACTGTCATTTTTCAGCCCATCAAGTAAAAATCATGCCTTATGATGCAGTCTCAGTCTGTAGTTTGAAGTTACTCTTACTTAGACCACCACTAGATGGAGTCCTGGATCTACAAATACAGCACAGTCCTGCCATCACATGACAGCAGCTCTCATGCATACCTTCCTAAAGAGCAGCCTTAGATTGAAAACAATCACCATGTGCGTTGATCAGATCCTCCTGGTCTACACTGTGGTGTGACAGGCATCATGTGATTGATAAGAGATCTGTTTTCTTGCAGCAGGATCCTTCGCCCTGCTGTGCTCTGCTCTGCTGGAGGTCTGTTGTCATAGGGATTTTCTGGAGTGGATCTACTCTGACTAAACGGATTGTGCTTTAGCCGCCCTGAAGCAAAGTGAATGTTTCCACGATTACTGCACAGGTAGTCAGATCCTGCAGTGACCCCCAACTGTGTCAAAACTCAGGAGTCACAAGTCCTCCGATTCTCTCACAAACATTCTCAGGACATCCAACATCCAAACCGAAATGAGTATTTTACTTTACATAACAGCTTTAAGATAAAAACTGTAAAAGCAAGTTCAATTTAGATAAATATTTTACAAACAGAATCATTTGTTTTGCTTGTATAATACAGTGCGCTGTAAAACATGCCCAACCTTTTCTTTCATCATGTGGCCCCTTGTAAAAAAGAGATATCTAGTGGTGACAGCCATCATCATGTTGTTTATTTCTGCTCCTGCTGAGGAGCCAAGACAGGGGGATGAAAGATGAATCAACATTCCTATCTAAAAGTCTATTTTTAATAGGACTTAAAGCACCTTCTAACTTAATTCTGTTCATTCAATACAAATCACGTTTTTTTTCAAGAAAGACCATCAGATGCTTTGTAGCAGGTCCCTGTATTACAGCCAAAGTTGTAATCCATACAAACAAATGAGGTCAGTCCTCTTTTTATACCCGAGGCATTATTAGAAGTTTGTACACGTTTTCATTTTTAACTGGCGGCTTTTAAGGCTTTTCAGCAATAGTCTATTTAAATGGTTCTCCTTCAGATAGTTAAAGCTGATGTCCCTGCGTCAAACACAAGGACAGCAGAGAGAATTAATACAGCAGGAGAAACAAGTGGAGGATCAGGAAAAAGTCAGCAAAATGTTTTAATTTCATTTTTTTTTTGGACAAATTATTGGTAGTGATGTCCAATCCTACAGTGCAGCTTCTCTACTCTGACAATTACTACATTGTAATTATCATCTTATACAGTAAAGCAATGTGACACCTTCTTGTATTATGTCATTGTGGTAGATATCGGCAGTACACATTGTCAATAGTTTTCAGTCTAATAGTGACGATTTCAACTTTCCTGTTATGCTGATAATGTTGTAAATGTCTCTCTGCAGAGAGGCAAGACCACCTGTTTCCATGTTAATTATCCTGTGTATGACACTATGTGTATATATGTGTATTAACAGGGGTCACTTTGCTGCAGAATGAGAATTTCCTTAAATACAGTGGTGTAATTCTGCTTAACCTACTGTGACACTGAATAATCAAATGTTGATTGATGAAGTTGGGAGAGATTTCAAATTGATGTGTTAATGCAGGGGTGTCCAAACTATGGCCCGAGGGCCAAATGCGGCCCATTGCCCATTTTGAACTGGCCCCTGAAACAGTTGAATGAATAAAGACATTTCGATTACAGCAGCAAATACCATCAATCATGCACATTTTCTACCATATTCACTTGTCACAAGTCTCATTTACAAAGTATATTGCAATATTCATCTTCAAGCACCAACATTCTTGCAGTTTACTCTTGTTTTGTGTCTGACAGTGAAGATAAGTCGTCAGTGTCTCTCATCTCTGCTGCTCAGAAGGTCAATCTCGCCCTGACTAGGTGTGAATCCAGCTATAGCCTGGGGTTACAAAGGCCCCTTGACAGGAGTTAACCCATCCCCAAACCCTAAAACATTAACAAATACACTAAAAGTGAGGTGCAACAAGTGGCTCAGTCATCCATGTATTCCTCTTTATGCAGCCCTCGATGTAAAAAGTTTGGACATCCCTGTGTTAATCCATTTACTGACAGTGAGCAAAGGGTAACTTGTCCCTCGTTGCAAACATACTGTGTCATAACCCGAACCGGATCAGACACCAAAAATAAACCAGATAAGAAGAAGATACAAATCAGATCAGCTGCTCTCAGAAACTTAAATGAACCCATCACATGCAGTACAAGCAGTGGTGGTTATTTATAAGCAGGATGTAAACAAGCTTTGGCACTTTGCTTGTTCCATTTTAAACAAGCTCATCAAACTCATCCGGAGAAGACGATGTGGGCAGGAAACACAAGAGTCCATCCACACATCTACAACTCGATCAATGTTCATGGATGAAGGCATGTCCAAAGACAGTGAGAAAAACTGATTCCCATGAACCACGCAGCTGAGGAGAGTTTAACTGTGACCGCTTTTTGACATGTCACACACAGGTGAGAGGATGAAGACCCCGCAATGAACTGTGGACAAGCGGAGAGTTTAGGTCGAGAGGAGCAGAAGGATGGACGGGTCAATATTTATCAAATGTTTGAATCAAAATACAGACCTTTTTTTTTTTTTAGCAAATCAATCAGTCAGACAAAAACAGAGTGAATTCACTGTGTTGACTTTTGCAACCTAAAGAACAAACACTAAAAGTACAATTCAGCACTTTAAAGTAGGGCTGGGAAAAATGGACTCTAAATCATTTCATTATTTTTTTAAAGCTTAATGGTGATAAACAATTTTCATGACAATGCTTAGGAAATCGATGTGTTTTTGAGAAGTAGTTTACAATGACTAGGGAAAGAAACTGATGTCACATATTGTGGCATAATGATAATGAGAGACTAAGTTAATTTCACTGTGTTTTTTTGACTAGTCACTAAGCCAGCTAATGGTTTAAATGGGACAGCATAAAAGATGAGACTAGGTTTGCATATCATTTAATCTAATTCATTATATTCTTGTTCTAATCCAGGTCCAAAATCCCGGTCAAATGCTCCGTCTTGACCTTAGTTTAGCCTCCTGCCTCTGGTAACTGCTGTAGCTCCCCTTAATAGCCACTGCCTTGCTGCTAAAATGCCCTTAAATGCAGATGTAAACAAAGGATACTGAAAAATTGCCATGTAACAACTGAAAAGCATCAGAATCATCTCATAAGGAAAGTGAGGTTTAGCAGTATTTTGATCTAAAAAGAACATGGCATTGAGTTGTATTTAGGATGTGGTAGTTTACACACAGATACAACCACTCCACTGAAGCAGCAAGTGACCAAATACAGCGCAGAATTATTGACGTTAAACGGTATAATTCAAGCTCCACTCTACAGACTAACCTCACATTGTTAACCCACTGACACTGTAAACCTGTGGTAACTAAAGAGTGCTCAATTTTGACAATTTTCTGAGCATTTTTTTTTTACTTTAATCTAGTTGGTTGAACAAAATTTTATTTGTGTTTCACAGGATTATCTGTATCTGCTTACCCCCCTGGTTTATGTTGCTCTTTCTTAACCTTAGCATCTGCGAACCAAAGGGAGATGGTAAAAGACTAATTCAATCATGAGTCCAAGGGACAGTGAGTTGACTGTAGCATGGACTGACATAATTTTAGTCCAGCCCAGTTTCATTATTTTGTTTTTTAAAATGATTCTGTTGAACCACAATTCAAAAGCGAGGTCTGATTTTCATAAGTTAATTTTCAGTAAATTTTTATTTATTGTTATTTTTGTCAGTTTCAAGTTATTTCAGTGACCATTGTGGGTTTTTCTTCCTTTAACAGAAGGGTACCAACAACTTTTTCCACATCTGTACAATAGTGTGTAGAAGCTCTTTACCAGAAATGATATTGTTAATTCTAAAATATAATTATTATTGTCATTTATGAAATTTCAAATTTACTGTTTTACAAAAAAATGAAAAAACAATAAGTCACTTTATATTTACTGATTAAGATGTTAAATTATAGTTATTTACTTGCATTCCTGAACAGAAAAAATGGGTTTCAGTGGTTGATTTTTTTTGTTTGATTAGCCCTGTGAGTAGACTCAGATTTTGGTATAAATGGTGAATTCAGTTTGAAACTCCTCATTCCTGTTCAAAATGTATGTCCAATAACACATTCTCCAGTTTTAAACCATTTTTTAAAAACTATTTCTAAAATACTTAAGTTTTATGTTGTACATTGGCAACAGATGGAAAAGTAGGTGGCAGGTAGCAAGGAAAACGCTCTCCATTTAGATAGTGGGTAGTAGTTTACCTCAATTTTTGAAAATAACAAACAAAAAAAACTGCTGGGTGTTTAGGAGTCCAACTTTTGTTGCTGCTGTATCAAAAAAGGATCAGCATTAGAACGACTCACTGTTAGGTATCCATTTTCTTTTGAATTGTACCTTTTTTTATAGCATGTTAAGCCGCATAATGTAGTAACGCCCCATTATGTAATAATGTAATAAATTTTCACTTTATGATGTAATAACGCCGCATTTTGTAATAATCTGCCGCATTTTGTAATAAAAATTTTGAACGCAATATGTAATAAACTTTGCACAACAGAAAGTAGAGCACAAAGCTTAAAACAATGTTTTAAAACAGAATAGGCCAACTTTATGTCGCAGGAAATAATGTTATGCCTAACTAAAACAAGTTACTGGGAATAATTCTAAATAATATGTTCCTGGCGTGAGAGCCGTTATATAGGCTATGCTCCACAGTTACCACCAACTGAGTGCAATTTGCTATAATTTTGAGCGAGAGAGAGTGAGACAGTTTGCATTAACAAGTAACTGATTTATGATATGATATCTATTATGATATCTATTTTGGTGGTTTATTACATAATTACTCACATTATTACATTTTCCTTATAAAAAAAAAAAGGGCGACACCCGCAATATGTAATACCCGACGTAATATGTAATAACTTATTACAAAATGCGGCAAAGTTTATTTCATATTGCGTTCAAAATTTTTATTACAAAATGTGGCGTTATTACATCATAAAGTGAAAATTTATTACATTATTACATAATGGGGCGTTACTACATAATGCGGCTTAACATAACATTTAACCTATACTTTTATGACTACCATCATGCTGTACTTTTTTTCTTATACTGTATATACATGCTTGTTTTGGAGGGGAACGCTGCTTCTATCTGTGCCTGTAATTTATATGCTTATGAGTTTATCTCTATTTTTGTACACACTACACTGTGAGCCTCGTGTTCAGTTCATTGTGTTCTGAAAATAATAAAATAAAAAATGTTATGAAAAAAAAAAAAAAAAGGATCAGCATAATTTAGGTTTATACCAATAAATCAAATGTGTTTTTTCAATCAATCAATAACACGTTGATTTCCCATCTAGACTACACGTATCAAATAAATTATTGCCATTATTGTATATCCAAGTAATGAAACGTCATTCTAGCAGTTAACAACATTTTTACCGACCATAAGACTTGGCAATCAACATGAAAATAAACTTCATCAATATCAGCAAAGCAATAAAGGTTTCTAGAACAGGGAGGACTTTAATGAATAGTCTACTTTGGATCCAAACTTTGCTCATTTAATCAAAACACATCCAAATTGAAGAGAAGAACCTCTCCAGAGTAATGCCAATACTTCAAAATTTAAAGATATGACTGATCCAGAATGCTCAAATACACAATCCCCTCCAGATGGGAGCTGCCATACTATCCTGTGGTTTATTTTCACAGAGTCCTCATTCATATCACAGTTTCACGGTGAATCCCCAGAGGTGGGAGAGATGTGTGAGGGATTCTCAAAGAGGTGAGAGAATTTTCCACAACCGAAACCATGTGCAAAAACAAGCTTGAGGGGAGCCAAGTGAAAACAAAACGGACCAGACAATACAGAAAACTACAGAGGAGTAGATGTGTAAAGCATGAAAAAGACAAACTGAGATGATTTTTTTTTTTTTTTTACTAGCAATGGAAGTGTTCTATAAATGCATGTGACAGCTATCAGTACATAAAGTTGTAAGACTGGACATCTGCATTGGTGTTAGTAACAAAAATATCTTCTCTTTTGGCTCATAAAAGTGTAGTAATCAGTAACCTGACTGTAAATAGACTGTGCTAAAAACAGCATCCGTCTAGAAAGACAACACACACAAGCTGGAGGAGGTCTACACTTTTTGCCCATGTTTTGACTTAGTTCTGAAAAAACATCTTTGTTGTCTTGTCATTCCCCTGACTCTAATACTCCTTCACTGAAAATTGAAGTGACTTGAAGGATGTATTTACTAATGTCAAAGTCAGCTCAATCATGATCAATTGAACCAGTAACAAGTGTCACTGACATCTAGCATGACAGTTAAGTAGCTCTATCCCTAAACAACTCTAATAAACAAATACAGGTAGGATTTATCTCTTTGCTGTGGCTTATCAAAGCCTGATCATGATCTAATCAAGTCCCCATTTACAAATCCGCCACCCTCACCAGTCTGAACAATGTGTGAGCACAAGATAAGCAGTGCTCTTATTCCCTTTGAAGGAAAGTGCTTATTCCAAGTACAGTGTGTTTGAACACTTTGGCCTTTATGTCAGCATTTTAATTTGACTACATGAAGCTTAAATATTGGCCAATGAACCTTGAATGGCAACTTCTAAGCATTTGAACTAGGGCTGGATGCTATGTCAAGTTATTGAAAAATATTGCTGTGTGCTGAAATGAGGCTGGAAAAATTAAAAGGTTCAAAATCTCAGAAGGGCAATGGCGTGAGGGTTTTTCAGAGAATGCCCAAACAAACAGGCTGCAAACAGTTTGAGCATGACAAGCACCTGTTACATTAGCAACACAAAGTACAACATGATGACTGTGAGCTGCAGCCCTAAACCTCGAGTCTTTGCAGCCTTCTTCATTGAAAAAATCCTTGTTTTAAGCTTTATTGTAATCCAAATAATAATATTAAATATTGTAATACATATCAAATATCACCATTCAGCTAAAAAAATATCAAGAGATAAAGTTTTGTTCATATCACCCAGCCCTGATTGGAACTAAACATGCTACAACTTAGATATTGCTTTTTGATATCAGCTATTAAAGAAACAAAATGCAACATTTCTACACTGACAAAGTCATTTCATGGTTGATCCAAGCGTAACATAAGAATGTCATCAGTCCTTTCTGGACTTCATCAATCACGTTCCCTTTCTCTAGGCAGCAGCCATTGTGTTAAATCAGACCGACATGGCATGAACTGGCTTCCTTGATGCTGAAGGCTGGTGTGTGAACCAACGCTGTAAAGTCGTACACACTTCTCCTTCAAATGCAGGTCCCATGTCCATCCAAAGGCAAATTTCTTTGTTTTTAATGATGTCAGAAGGGGCTTTGGGAGCAGAGGAACATGACAACTTTGACTAAATTCTCATTTTACTGAGAAGCGCTCTATCCCTCTTTAAAGAAAATGCCACCCTGCCCCCTTAATTCAGAGCATTTCCAAAGGGGAGAGGAAAAGAGCTGCATCTGATCCTCTAAAGGGACGAAATGTATCATTTTCTTATTTAACTTAAATCAAATCTTTGATAAATGGACACTCAGGGCATTGGGCTTTAAAGATACCACCACAAACAAGTAAAAAAATCCTCCTGCAGTGTCTAAACTGTACAAAAACATCTCAACAGGCTCCCTTCGTTGATCATGGCAGCTTTAAGATCTGACATTTTCAAAATTTTAGTATTTTTCCATAACATCAATAATTTAAACAACTGAGAATGCATTGCTTTTCATTTTCAACAAGTAGTATTAAAAAGTATAGAAGTGTTAAAAAAGTCTGACAAACTTAGTCATCATATTTGAGTCTGAACATGCGTGAACTAAGTCTTCTTGCTTTTAAGTAAAAACGTACTAAAATGCATTTGTGTATGAAAGCAAACAAAGTATAGGGAGGTTACTGGTCCGGTTATGGAGAGCACACAGTCTATATAGTAGCAGAAGCAGTGTGCAGTGCATGTGCAGCGGCTCAGTTATGTAATGAGGTGGACACTCAACAGTGTGTGGAGGCTGCCGAGGAGATTATCTGTGTCGTGAGGTGGGCTCAAATCCCACACAGTCAGCACTTCAAGGGGAAAAGGAGGGAGATACTGTAGGCCCAGGATGTGGTAGTGATCGTGTCATTCTAGTGGCTGATGAGTCAATGCATTCCTGAGTATCTTTACTCAGCCAATATACACGGCTTCTCTGATCATTCAAAGAAAGCATGGCAGTTGTAATATAGTTCTGTCTTGTGTAATTTACAAATGTGGTAATACGCAACTAATTAACACACCTTTCCTGTTACATCATGAATAAAAGACCTGGCTGCACCACTTCAAATTAAGTGCATGTATAGTGGTACTTTAAGCACCTTTTTTGGAGGCCTTAAGGTGGTTTTTCTGTCTGTGGGGATCTATCTCACTATTGTTCACCTGATGTGAAGACATTTTGAGACTTTTTGAAGAGGTTTTAACTTACAGAAACTTCAGAATCTCCAGTTTTATTTTCAACCAATAGAGAGGGAGTGATGTCTAAATGGTACACAGAGATTGGCAAAGTTTGGCAAGTGGGTGAAACTAGGGTGGAGTGGGTGCTCCTTGTCAGCTTCTTGATTGAACCATGCCAACTTAATAATGCAACAACAGAAATTTTAAGTATTGTTCAGTAACAAATAGGGATGGGAATCAAAAACCATTTCCAGTTGAGAATCAATAACAAATGGCTAAATGAGTCTTCTTGCTTAACAATTCTTTTTTTAATTCTTTCAACTAGGATCTTGCAAACTGAGGACTTCATGCACTCATTAAAGGCGGTCAACTCAAAAGCAGCAAAGAAGTAGTCATGGCAGACAGGAGGCAGGAGCAGTCAAAAGTAGGGATGCACGATATTATCCGTTTGATATCGGTGTCCGCCAATATCAGCCTAAAAAGTATCAGTATTGGCTGATATTGAAATTTTTGCAGACATTTACAGGTGTTATGTCGGCCACACATATTGGCCATATATCGTCTGGAATATCGGCAAATTACACAATGTACAATACTGATGCACCTTCTCATCACTGCATAGTTTATTGCACATCACCTTTTATTCCTTATTCGGGCATGCCTAAGATTAATAAACAGTTCAAGTTCAAAATGACTGAATTAAGATTTCAAATATTAATAATATTAATCACTCATATCTAAAGCTTTGGAAACTTCCTCCTGTACTTTTTTCTGCTATAAAGGAAGGGCTTGATTAGCATGACTATGGCAATAATCATAATTGTGATTATTCTGATAGATATTGACATCATGGTTTTAAAACATGATTACTCATAGATTATAATCTGTGAACTAAAAGCTCTTTACACTATCATTAGAACAAGCATATTATTAAAAATATGTGTAAAAAATGGACAAGTACCTAAAATACTGGTAGACTGAAAAAGACAAAACAAGGGCAGTAATTCTCCAGACACTGACAAATTGCAAAAAAAATGTTTTTCATTCCTCAACATGTTTAATTATTTGTCAAAATATTGCCAACCAACAGTATTGTATGTGGAATTTTGACAATGTCCATGGAATGACTATCTCTTGGAGAAAGTGACCCTAGAAGCTGCCTTCCTTGCCTAATGGTTAAACTGTGCATTAAGAAATTATTTCTGATGATGCCCTTAACTTATCAAAGTACCGGGTAAAGGGATTTTAGCTGCCAATAGCCTCACCATTCAATATCATGTGAACAGCGTTTTTTTAGTTGTCAGACAGTAAAGCCATCCTCTTGATAAAGTTTCTTTTTAATATTATCCATCCATTATCTATACCACTTGTTCCTTTTATAATAATAATAATAATGATAATAATAATAGTAACTTTATTTATATAGCACCTTTCAAAACAGATGTTTACAAAGTGCTTCAACAGACAGAACAAAGGCAGAAAAGGGCAAAAATCAACAATCAGGTCAACAGAGACTAAAAGAGTCAAAGGAAAAGGCACACAGGGTCATGTTAATTAAAACAACAAAAGGAAAGAAAATGGTAAACTGGAAACAGCTGAAGTAATTTAGGAATACACCAAATCAGTACAACTTATTATGTCAACACGTAAAGGTGAAGAACATTGGTGAATACGGTACTTTGTTTATTGTATAATGACAGGGACAATAAATAGATAACAGATTTATAGATACATAAATATATTAATGTCAGTTGACAACATCACATCAGGAAGATGGAAAAGAAGAGGGCAGATAGAGGACGGGTAAAAGAGAAAAAAAAAAAAAATATTAAATAAAATAGAATAAAAATAATAATAAAAAAGGGAGTATATTAAAACAAGAAAAGATGGAAAAATCTAGGGGTGTCCCGATACAACTTTTTCATATGTGATATGATACCGATATTGCAGCCTTGAGTATTGGCCGATACTAATATCAATCCGATATGATATCAGCAGGAATCATACATGTTTTATTACTTATTTTGTTGTATGGACTGTAAGAAAAGGCTTGATCAAGTGAGATTACTCAAACAGACAACAGTAGTCAGCAATAGCAGGTTTGACAAAAACTGACCAATTTGTTATTAACCAATGGGTTGAATAAATTTTAACCTTAAACATAAGAATATACTACAATTCAATAAAATAAATAAAAAATAAATTAGAAGACCCTGAAAAGTAACCTCAATAAATCCAATAAAAACAAAACATATATTTTTTTAATTGCAAAATAACCACTGTGTTTAACTTAAACATAAGTGTATTCTACAACTGAAATAAATAAATAAAAAATAAATTAGAATAGACTGCTTGTATCGGAGAGCTTATTTCAGATGCAGGCCGATATTATCCGATATTTGTTTTTTTTGTTGATATCGGACCAATATCCGATATCAGTGATTGGATCGGGACACCCCTAGTAAAAACAGGACTAAAACCATGAGAAACCAGTGATGAGAGTAAGAACAGAAGAGTTTAAAAACAGTAGAATAATCAATGGTAAAATAAGTATTTAGATTAAATAAATAGCTAACATGGATGATAAACAAGTATGTAAGCAATTAGAAAAAAAAAAATGGAGTCACGGGGTCGTGGAGCCGATCCCAGCTGACATTGGGCAAGAGACGGGGTACACCTTGAACTGGTTGCCAATCGATTGAAGAACAACATAAACACAGGCAACCATTCACGCTAACATTCATAGCTAAGGGACATTTGGAGTCACCAATTAATCTAATGAGTATGAAAACTCCACACAGAAAGGCTCTGACTGACACTGGGATTTAACCAGCAACCTTTTTGCTGTGGGGCACGTGCACTACCTGCTGCGCCTGTTGCCTTTTTTTAACATCAGTTTTATCAAAGTAGAACATCTTAGACAGATAAACTCTGAAACAGTCAGGTGAAGGGTGATTCTGAAGTGACTTCCACACACTTCTCAGGGAGTTTATGGTGTGAAAGAAAGTCGTAAAACATGATATGTAAGAGGTGTACACTGTACTGAAGTAATCCTTCTATCTGAGGAATGATGGCTCACGTCTGGGCGGCAACTGTTTCGCTGAGTGTCACTGATACAGTTGCACTTTAATCTCTTGGCTCACTGCTGCAATATAAAGTGATGACATTAAATTTGGACACAACTTTTGGCTTTCCAAAAATAGTTTTAAGATTCCACTTTAAAAGGTTGCAATCAGGGAAAATATGAACCTAAACCAAAAAATGTTTTGTTTTTTTTTGCTGGGTGATTTATTAAAGTTAAACATTTTTATTTAGGTAACCGTAAGAGCTGAATTTTACTCTGCAGCTTTCTATGGACAAGGGAGTTTGAGAGGGTGCTGGAAGAGTCTATGAAGATTTTTTTCTTAATTGTCTCTCATTTTTCCGAACTTGTTAAAACTGAGGCAAAATTTTTCAGACTCGTTTCAGACACATTTCCTTTTCTCCACATTCAAAATGACAGCCCTAAATGTCACACAGTACAAAGGAATAATTTAAATTTACAGGGACGAGAATTTAATATTTAACAGATTATGAACAACAAGGTCCAGTGCTGCATAAAATAAACGCAATGTCAAAAGTTCACATGCTGTTATATTATTACTCTGCTGTTTGAGAGAACGACAGCTTAGTTGAATTGGTGTGTAATGTATCTTTGGGATGCACGAGGAAAGGTCAACAACACTTTTGATACATAAGATCAGAATTGAAATTTAGCACCCACTGGGTACATATGAGTGTTATGTGCTGTGACGGATGAATTAGCTTGACCTTCCATCCACTGGTGGGTGTATAAAGTAATGTAACAGAGTAATTTGTCACAGAAGACAATGAAGATTGAACTCCAGGAGATACCTGTATGATGTAATGACTCTCCCAGACTAAGATTTCAGGACAGGATTTCAAAACAACAGAATTTCAGGACAATAAATTCAATAAAATCTTGCCCATAACTCAAGGTTAAGAATCATTTTTTAAAGACAAAGCTGCAATAGAAAATCTAGCCAGACTAAACAGGCGGTGATGACTTAGTCTGGTAGTACACTTTCCCATCAACAAAAAGATTGAGGGTTCGAACCCAGCTCTGACTCTCCCGTGTCAACTTGTGAGGATGTGTCTGCTAACATTGATGGACAACTTGCATTGAAAATCAGATCCATTAATTAGTGAATGCGAGAGTGACTGGCTGTGAATGGGTAGAGGTGACCTGCGGTGTAAAAGCATTTTGAGGAGTCAGAAAGACTATTAAAAACTATGTAATCTCAAGTCAATTTTCTATTTAAATAATAAACCAAATAACTGAAATTAACTTTTGCCCTGTTTATGAGTGAGTAAAAGAAACACATTAGTATTTCTTATGATTATGCAAGATTTCAGTTAATGAAATGGCCTGTAGTAAATCGATTTTATAATGTTACAAATCATTATTCACGTACACTGGTTAAGATGAATTATATTATATAATAATAAGTACTCAGCAATTTTTTTTTTTTTTTTTTTTAAATCGACCAGCCACAGAGGCAGGTTGGCAAAAAAGTGAATTTCAAGCCCAGCTTTAGAAACTTTGCGACGTGTGGCACCTCCTCTTTAAAACAAAACAACCATTGTTACTTCAATAATGAACAGTAACTTCAAGGTCAAATATTATGCTTACAAACACATGCACAGTAACAAAATCCCTCCGTTCCCTCTTTTGCCTGCTCCACCTTTTTAAAATATGTCTTTTTTTGATGTCATTAGGAGACGTGTCACCTCCCTCAGAGAAGGCAAATTTCCTGAGCCAGGTGTGCGTTCAGCCCACAGGCAGCTGGGGTGTCCAGGTATTACTGTGCAGCCACAGTAAACGTTAGAGCACAAAGCAGGAGAGCCATAGACACGTCTGCTTATTGAGAGGGGTGTTATCAGGCAGAGCTCAATAGGATTTACACAATAATAGCCTGTTTTGACCAGGGCTGAAACAGAGGGGTTTAGAGGCATGCTAAAATCCAAAATCGGGTGATATTTTAGATACGTTTCAGAGACATCCAGGTCCAGCATTATCTTGTTGAAAAGGGTATAATATGTGACTATTAAGTATCAAAGCCTGAGGAAAAACACTATGAGCATGTCACTGGAAATGAAATTACAGGTTAGCGCCTGCTCTTTCTAGATTTTGGCAACTATTAAGCACCGAATGCAGAAAACTTTGATGGGCCGAAATGCAGTTGCAAAATTAGGGTTTATATGCATCTTTGGATAATAAAAACAGAATAATTCCAACAAAGGTTGTCTTGAAATGCTACATTTTTAGTTGAGGTATCAAAAGAGGTATTCATATCATTTTATTTAAGCTAGAACCATATTTAGGTTTGAAATTCTAGCATTTTTAACTTTAGTGTTGGGTCCAACAGGATTCAAAAGTGGACTCCCACTGGGGAAAGAATCACTGATTTGAAGTTGCCTTATAAGCAGGGGTGGACAGTAGGGATGTAGATTTAGTTGAGTACTGGTAAATGCTGAGCTAACGTTGCTCAGATAACGCTTCATCTTGGCAGTAATGAGGGCGCGGCAGAAACAGAAGACGATTCCCCACCAAAGCACCCATGGCCATATCTGAAGTCTGATTAAACCATGTTTCAATAGGCATTTCTAGGCTTTGTAGCATATTTTACAAGCTTTGTATTCTACAGGTTCAATAAGCAGGTCAATGCATTCAGTCGGTTGTTCCAGTCATTCATTCTGTAAATTCATTCACAATACAATAACACGTTGACATTAAAACGAAAATGTACTTTTAATACTTGAGTATTTTCAAAAGTGGATACTCCAGTACTTTCACTTAAGTAAAAATTTGACTGAACAACTTTCACTTGTATTGGAGTAATATTTGACCAGGAGTATCTATACTTTCACTCAAGTAATGGAGTTGAGGACTTTGTCCAGCCCTGCTTATAAGTGGGACAGCCATCAACTCTTTGCTGTGATATGCTGGATATGCTATTGGTTAAATGGCCTTAAGTCCAGCCACAATACGGCTTAATCCTTTGTGAGTAGGTAGAGCTAAAGTTTGATTGAGATGGCATGTAAAGTATGGCAGCAGCCACTGAGACACATCAACAAAGTTCCAAGGGCTCCTTTGATAGCCAAACAACTCACCTCAAATGCCTCCATCTAATTCTTTCTACTGTCTGTCAATAAAGGTGGTCCTCAGATTACTGAAGCCCTTGAATTGGGACACAGCTCTGATCTTCCCACCATTTTCTCCAACACGTGGCCATCCGTCTCTAATGTGTACACATGGCTAAACTAATAGTTCCACTTTCACATACGCCCGACTGAACTCACTGTGGTATCAATTTCTCAACATATTAACAAGAAAGTAACAGAAACACCTCTTAAAGATACAAATCTCATTCATTAAGGGGACCTGAGGGACAAAAAAAAAAACGCGGTCTGGTAGTTTTCATTTAACAGATGGGGGGTTCTCTGAATGACGTTAAGACCCTAGAGCGGCCGTTCTTGTGCCCCATGAAGAACTATTTCATAACTCTTCAGACACCAAAGGAATGCCATCTATAAAAAGTGACACATTAAGTTACCTTTAGGTAGTAATTATTAGCCTGGAGCGCTAATGCCCAAGAAAAGTCAATAAGCTGCTGACAAAGTGAAAACGCATCTACACAGCACAAGCACATGACTGAACATTAACCAGGTGCAGAGTTCGTTTTGAGGTTAAATTTACCTGAAAGGAAAAACCAAAGCGAGGCTACCTATGAGCTTAAAAAAATCTCTGTTTGCACTTTTAGGATAGCGTTTAATATTTAGCTGGGAATGATAAGAAAAAGACAGGATATCACAAACAGAGAGAGAGCAAATCCCTGCTGTGACCACATTACCTTAAAGCCAAACAAACTCACCTTTAATGTGTACAGATATTCCATATAGTCCATCAGGTCAGACACGAGTGGGTCTTTGCAGCTTCAAAATACATTAAGACACCAACACTTTCTAAACAAGTGTCAAGAGTAAAAGAAAAAAGGTGCCTGATAGGTTTAAGACTGACGAACTGTTTCATGTGTCAGTCCGTCACATGACCAGACACGACATAACTGAGTTTCACAACGTTTCCCCCCTAAAAATCCTGAGAGGATTACCTGAACTCTCCCTGACCAGGCACACAGGTATACAAACACATCGTTAAGAGACAATGATTAACCAAGAAAAAGATGGAGCCAAAGACAACCAATGACAGCAATGTTAGAGTCATACAGCAAACATTTTTATCTCCACTGAGCTTCTTGGTCACCAGACGACGTGCTGACAAGATTCATTTAAGAGGAGTCATAGACTAGTCCACAATCTCGACAGGTTTAATGGGCTTTAACTGTTTTACTGGCTATAAAAAGTAATAAAGATATGCTGATTCTTACTAATTACTGAGTCTTTTTTAGGGAGCCACTCATGAATTTTATCAGAGGGTCAGTGTCATACTCTGCAAGATGCAGTAAGAGGCCTGGTAGTACGGAAGGTCAATTGAATTGTATTCTGCAAAGTATACATTTGTACCCTGTAAAGTATACAGTGGGATCCAGCAAGGAATACTTTTGAATCCTCGAAGTACATATTTGCATTCTGCAAAGTATCGCTTGTTTACTGCAAAGAGCTGTATGCGTTTGTATCCTGTAAAGTATACATTTACATCCTGTAAAGTAGGGGTCATTAACTAAATTTGTGCAAGGGCCAATTATTTCCCAGATATTCGTACTGGGGGCCATTTAAAAAAAAAACATAGAAATACATTGGTCTAGTTTACATACTGTCTTATTGCTTTGAAATTTCTATTTTGAGTTTCTTGGCCATTAAAAGAGAGATCAGCCCCCAATACCAATGCTGCTGCCACTCACATGGGGCGGTTGAAATACTTTGAGCTGTGTTTTTCCATCACTGTGCTTGACTCTGTTGCGCTCATTCTCATGGTTGAGTACTAGATTTTAATGGCAGTCAAGAGGATTTCTGTAAAACCGATTCAATAATAAGTTATTGAATTTTAGGGATTTAAGGATAAAATGAGATCTTTAAAATCATAATAACATTCTCCACCCCCCCATACACACACGTTTCCTGAATTTGGCAGACCTCTAATGGTTGGACAAGAAGCTGTAGGGGGCCTTCTGTGGCTCCAGGGCCACCAGTTGATGATCAGTGCAGTAAACAGTATACATTTGCACCTAGTATTTAACATATTTTGGGATGTGCTAATTCTTCTGTCTTCCGTGTGGGGCCACCGGAAGAGCACAAGGCAAAATGTGGCTCATATTTATCATCTAAGAAAGTAAAAACACATTAAGGGCGTACCTTCTTTTAAAGATCATACTATAAGAAATAGTGTGCAAGCCCATTTATCTTGATTTCAACCACAAAAAAAACTAAAATTGATATTTATTTTCCACAGACATATATCACTTTTTTTGTCTCAAGGGTTTGGTACAATTAGGGTGGTCTATAAGGAAAAAAGGTCAGGAACCACTACTTAAAAGTATACTGGATCTTTCTGTATTCTGCAAAGAATACATTTGTGTATTTGTTTCTTGTAAAGTGTATATATACGTACATCCTACAAAGTTTAAATTAAGTTCAAGCAAAGAAAACCAGCAAAGGACACATTTATATTGAAAAGACCACTAAATACGGATATTTTGTCCAAACTAGGCTGGCCCGCCCTATTCTTGAAAATATTCCATCTAAAAGTGGTAAAGTACGAACCACAGGATTTTTAGACTAAAGATCACTGAGCGGCATCACTTAACGTCGCCACCATTCACAGATAACAGAGATTTTTTCATTAAAGTAAAGAACTTTTGGGCTAATACACGTGTTTTCATGGTATAAAATATTTCAATATCCATTTTTTTTAATCAAAATACCATTTAAGTTGAAGATTCTGCTGTTTAACATACACACACAAGTGTGGAAAAGGGGTTGTAATGGCTTGTCACAGTGATTCTTCTTTTTAATGTAATTTTTACATCACCAAAAAAATGATTCCTTTATCATGAGAAAACAAGCTTTGCTGTACTACTATACTGAGATTAATTAATCCATCAAACTGGGAAAACAAGCTTTGTTATACAGAGATAACAAGAAGATGAATGGTATGGATGTAAATAACAAGTCCACACAGGTATTTGGTGTTAGTACTTCTAAATCATTTGTAAGATTTTAGTAAGTAGTTGAGGGTCAAATATATATATTCAAAGATAAAGTGATAGAGGGACTTCTTCTGACTAAATCAACAGTCTATTCATGAGGTCAAGGGGAGTTGACTATTCCTCAGACTTCATCAACACTCACTGTTTGTGAGATAACAAGCTCTGCCTCTGATCTAAAGCCACCTAACAAACTGCATCATTGATGGTTTGATAGCTAATTTTTCATTTTACGATGACAATGTAGATCACCTTTCTTTTGTCAAATCACCATGACACATGATTTTTAGTTCATCTGTACATGACAAAAAGCTGATTCTTTTATTTCAAGGAAACAATAGGATGATAGATAATGTACCAACAGTTATACAGAATAATATTAAGTCAACACACCCTGCTCATTTTCTTTACTATTTTGGTATATTTATATATTTTCCTTTATTTTCTGTCTATCATTACTCTATTGTTTGTAACCACACAATCTTCAATCAAAGGAGGGTGAAGCTTGTAGTTAGGTAAATTAAATGATGTCTACCAGAGGAGGATCGAAACATATGAATGAAAAAAGTTGTGCTACCTTGCCTTTTTATTTTTGCTCCTTGTCATGAGTTTCATCAGTTTGCTTCCCTGCTGTTTGTTTTCTTAGTAGTTTCTTTCATTTTTTTTCTTTGTAGTACCATTCTATGATATCAGTAGATTCAGAAATATAATTCAAACACATGTAATTTCACTTCAAACTTTGTTGTTGCTCTGGATATAAATTGATTGCAACAAAATTATAAATAATAAATTAAGCCGTTACATTTTGACAGTTTAAATCTTTATGTTTGTTGACTCAATCCATGTATTTTTTCTGTATGATGAAAATAATAAGTTATTTTGGCATTAATCATACTTTTGGAATTTACATTTAGGAAATACATGACATTTGTATGTTATTATCTCCAAACTGTATGTTTGGGTGAAAGGTGTAAAATATCTGAGGGGTGTTTGGGGGTATTGTTTGGCAAATAAAAAAACACTATTTGATCTTAACTGTTAACTAGAAAAGGAAAACCAATAATGACAATATAAATTGGTATATAAATCATAATAGTGATGAAAAAACATGAAAGGAGGTCAAATCCATGGCTCCTCTGTCTCCAGCACGTCTTTCATGGATCTGTGGTTGAGCTTCATGTCCACTTCCCCCTGTGAAATACTCCGCATTCTGAGTCTGAACACTGCGGGTTACATTTCAAACATGGACAGCACTTATGTTGCTTACGTTCGGTGAGGAAAACCTACCAGAGTCCATGATAGCAGAAGAAGTGTTAGCATAGTCAAAAAACTTTTGTAACCCTGGAAAGGGAAGCAGCTGACCGCACGCTGAATAAAAAAGTGCTAAGCTAAGGGAAAGCAAGCGGATCTGACACTGGTGTTGCAGTTAAGATCAAAATGCCTCTGTTACTGCCAAATGGACGCTGTTAGTGATATTTAAGGACTCAAAACACAGGAAGGGGCACAATAAAAAGTTAAATTTCATTATTAAGCTTGTTTTTTTTTCCAAGTTTCCTTGATTAAAAGGACATTTCAGTATTTTTGAAGTTGGGTTGCAACAGGTACTTGACAAAAGTCAGTGAAGTGGCTGAAAGGGCCCTTTAAGGAGACAAGCTGAGACGGTCAGTAAGGTGCACTCTGTTGGCAGGTGCAGTCATTTCACATAAAAAGTGAGCTTTAGCCTCAATATCCAGCAATACAGTTCTGATAAGAAGTTCTGCACTAAACTGGCAGCCATACAAGATACCTAATTATGGGAAATAACGTTTATGTGATTATAAAAAAAAAATTGTTGAACAACTCCTGCATCCATCGGTCATTTCCCACTCAAACTCCTCTACTTCATGTATTCTGCACACTGTGCTGTTCAATAAATTGAGTATAAACCCATTCAAGAAATATTATCAAAACATCTCAAGAATTCTATTCAACATAATTTTTTCATTTTATTAATATTATTTTTTTATTTCTGCTCTGCTTCAAAAATCCTGTATTTGGTCCAATTAGTCCAAAAGACAGTCCATTTTTTAAAAAATCTTGTTTTACATATATTTTATTCTGTGCCTCTGTTTGCTCTTATGTCACAATGCAAGATTTGACTTCAGGTTTCTTTCTTTTTATGTGTCAACAATTGTTGAATATTAAATTAAATGAAAAACTTTAACCATAATAAACTGACAATATCTAGCTGTATTAAGTTGAACATGGCTGGATTTTTTTAAAGCTTGTGATAGTTTCTGCCCAAGCTTTCTAATCATCCTGAGATGAACTTGTTGAGAAGCTCTTAAGCAGGGGAATGTTGTTTTCATTGGCTGCTGACCAGCTGCCCTCTGGACACTACTTTTATCACATCAACCCCACCAGCAGCCCTACAATTACATTTTTCATTTGTGCCAATATTATTTTAGTGCGTCCAACACTGAATTAAAGATAAGAGGAAGGAAACGGTTTTAGTTGCGGAGCCGTTCACATTCTTCAGCTCTCTAATGAAAAGGGAAATTCAGTCTGAGCTGCTCTCGGAGCAGATCTGAAATATTTTATAGTAAGAAGTTCTCCACCAGGGAACTGGCTTTAAGTTGTGACTAGATTTGTACTCACACCACTCTGAAGGAAACAGCTGTCCAAAAGACATAAAATCTCATGCCAGGGCTGAATGAGGGAGCTGAAGCAGCATAAATCCAGCACAGACAAAATATGAATCAAAGTTAAGGCGATTTTGGAGCTAAAGAACAGCAGTCCCATGCAGAAAACAACCAGAGCCGCAGCTTTACATCTAAATACCATTTAACCTGGTTTGTCACCCACTCTTCCTCATGTGCTGCATCATGTGGCCGAGCCTGACCTGAGCGTACAGACTGAGGCTGTTCTGTATGTGTCTGTGTGTACTCACGCTGTGAATAACCGATGCCACAGCATCTGTAATCTTGTTTGGAGCGCCAGGGTTGCTCATGGCTCCACAGTGAAGTTGCTGCTGGAGAGCAAACGGGGGAAAGCTGCGCTGGATCGGTGTGGCTTTAGCCCTTCTCTTTCTCACTGGGACTCAGACAGCTTTTGGGCAGCATAACCTGGAGACAGAAACAGATCCTGGGTTAGTCCATGTAAGCTGGAGATATTCAAGATGATGCACAGGGAGCGCTGAAATCCTGAGACTGTGGAAGAATAAATCCTTCAATATGAAGTGTGGCTTAATGATATAACAGTTATGAATGTTCATCATTTTGCAACTCTTTTTACTTGACGTCCAAAAGTCATTCAAAAAGGGACCTAAATGCAATTATATGGTGATTATGTTAAAATGTCAAATCACTTTATATCTTAAAATTAAAAGAATGAGGCAGAAAGAGAATTCCAACTCTTTTCTAGAAACATTTTCCAGGACTTTTCCAGGACATTTTCTCTCGGGCATGAACATTGTTTGTTAGCTATCTCTTTAGTCTGGCTTTTATAATTTTATGGCTTATACTTATTTTTTTCATCTTTATTCACTCTGCTTTTTATAAACATATTTTGTGATGACATATTTTATGGCTTAGTGCGCATTCGTTAGCAAGTACACATTCATTTCCTATGTTTGATTTTTGTTCACTAACAAAGTAGAAGGAAGATAAAACAAATTTCCAGGACATTTTACTTTTTTCCTCATTTTCCATATGTTTTCCATGACTGGAAAATTGGTCGATCATTTTCCAGGTTTTCCAGGACGTGTGGGAACCCTGATTCCCCCCCCCACTGTGAAAGGCTGTAACTGCTACCTGCTTAATGATAATGCGAGCATTCTTAGAGATTAAAACATACAGAAATGATGATGGTAAGCTGGTATAACGTTTGCTGTGATCACAAATATTAAAATGCAAAATCTCTGAATAGAATTTCAAAAGTGGACACAGGGCAAATTCAGTTGAGATCAGAAAAATCTGTGAGCTCATGCTTAAAGGTCCCACACAAAGCAAAATTCACTTATTAATGAAATAATACAAAACAGGTGTCTATGGCCTATCTGCTAATTTATCCATGAGGATATAGTAAATCAAATGGCCTTGTGATGCTAAAATGCTAACTCACTTCTGTGTTTTTTGACTCATTCCTGCACCACTCTATAGTTTTTAAGACGATTCAATCAAGATCTAAAGCTGTGAAACAACCGGTAAACCATGTCATTTTCCATGCCAGGCAACGTGCGAGACAGAAAAAGCTGTGGAGTTTGAGACTTTCATGACAACTTAACAAAAAAGATTATCTCTAAAGAGGGGATGCATTGATGTCACGACATGCCCATGCACAGTTCCAGCTGCTGAGCGGTAAAAAGCACACACCAGTGACAGGAATCAGTGGGAAGAAAGCAGAAAAACTCTTCAGCTTGGTTTAAAATGAAGAACTTACAGTTACCATTTCCTGATTAATTTAACCATGGGTAAATAGTCTGATCAACTGATGAACTAAAAAATACCAATAAAGCCACAAGACAAAGCCACGGAGAGACAGTGTAACCAGCAGTTTGTGTGATTTTGCATAAAAGCCAAATCAACACATCTTCCTTTGAGCCTAAGCTATCATGATTTTAACAGTAGTTTAACTGACTTTGCCTCTTGTTTATTTGTGATGTTAAAAATTCACAAAGAACATCACTAAAACAGTAATCATATTTTGGAGTTATAAAGAACTGTATGAAGTAGGAGACTCACAAAACGATGTAGTATTTGGCCAAACAGAGGTCATTTGAATTCCAGATTTTATATAGTTGTGGCAAAGGATGCGCAACATTATCAGACAACATAATGATCTAATCTATACAGCCCACAGTAGCCATTGTCAATAAGTGATGCGTAAAACTTGACAGTTTTACAGCTCATTTTCTGCCGATTCGGTCACGAGTACAAGCTTTCTGCCACTCAGCGGCAGGAATTTCTCTCATTTGCAGCTGCTGTGATGTTAAGTGCATCCCTCTATTTCACTGCTATTGATAGCCAGAGGTGGTGTTTCTAGTATATCTTAACACCATGACACAGCATTCAGTGCCGGGAGCTGCTGAGAGCCTCAAACACCAAAGAGGGATTTATGAAACTATAGCTACATACTAAAATTTCAGCTTAATTCCTGAGACTTGTTTCTGATCGTCCAAACAAAGTACAAGGCAAACAAACACTAGGCAACAAGCTTCAGTATCTTATATTATCTGTCCCGTCACATGGTGTCCAATTAAGAAGTAATAAAGGATATCCGGGAAGCAGCTCAAGCACCTATGGGCCCTTAACCTCCTCATGGCCTACACTGAGTGTTTTCTAAAGGGTGGAAACACTTAGCAGTTATATAATACTTGAAGCATTATGGTAACAAACATGATGAAGTATTAATTTAAACACTGAGACTGTATCTTCTGATTTCTGTGCTTCTTGATTTCATCGTTCTATTACTAAAGGTCATTGACCATTGGGTGCTGATAAGAGCCTGATGATACAGTGCTACTGCTCACAGGACGCTTTGATAAGCAGGGGCATGAGCCACAGCATATCGTCGCTCCAAATCTTGCACCCTTTATTGTATGACAAACGATACAACCAAAGAAATCTGTAAAGTATGATTTGAGCAGAAACTACAAAATGAGGTGAACAGTGAGTACAGATGTGATGCTCTGTCTGGGATGAGCAAAACAATTTATCAAGACATCGAGTTGTCAATTAATACAAAATAACATGACGCAGTTTGCTGCACTTACTAATGTTGTTTAACCTGACACACGAGATGGACCGTTCAATATATTCCACAAGTCCATCTGGGAAAGAGCCCATAGAAAGTGTTTGGGAATGGGCAGAACCTTTAAAAACATATCTGGCAGGTGACTGGACAACCATTCTGTCAATCACACTCATTAGGGCCAATCAGATAATGTAGTAGGCGGGCATTACAGTAAAAAACCTAACATAGCATCGGCAGAAAATGAGCAAAAATATCCTCTCCATTAATAAACGCTTTTAGTGTTGTTGTTTGTTTGACATTTAATAAAGAAATACGGTCCACATCTGACAAAACTGCTACTGAAGCTGTTAGCATCTATGCTAATCTCTGTATATGCTGTCATTGCCTACCATTGTCAAGCTTGTAGCTCTAGCCTCTTCAAAAGACTCTTATCTGGCTGTGCCACTACAGGCCGAGTACAGTTGTAGATTGGAGCTTGGCAAGATGGATCTGTCTGATTACAGACATTGAATCAGGCGAATCCAAGTGCTGCGCAAGGTTAAATGTTGTTCCCTCTGGTCTAGATTCTTGCTTGTGTTATACTTTCTCTCAGATGTACGTCACTTTGGACAAAAGCATCTCCTAAATGAAATGTTAACATCGTAACTAAACTATTTTCATCTTCATCGCACTCACTCTCTCTGTAGTTTCTCTGTCTGCACATCAGTTATCTCATTTTTGTAGTGTATTTAATTGAATATAAGTCGAAAAGGATTTGCAAATCATTGTTTTTTGTTTTATTTACATTTTACACAAGTGTGTTAGCATTTTAGCACTTGCAGTTGCCATGACTGAATATAGGAATTTATAAAAACTTTAAGAATAAATAACAGAAATACAGCCCATGATGAACACATGTATATGAGATTTTAACGTTTTACTTTGCAACATAAAATCTAAATTTTTCTGATTGTTTATGAATAAACCATTACACATACATGATAGTTACAGCCATGAGCACCAACTTGATCAGGTCATTAGATTAAGCCAAAATTGGAAAAAAAAAAAAAAAAAAAGAAAGAAAAGAGGTTGCAGCATGGCGTTATATGTTGGATGTGTGGTAGCAGCTTCCAAGACAAACCGCCATGTTGTTATTCCATAATAGCTTTATGATACCTTATACTCTCACTGGTTACGTTCAAGCCGAAAAACTCACCCAAGTGAGGCTCATTTGAGAATATTATTATTGTGAATAATGATCCAAAAACACAGTGAAACATCCCACAGGCTTTTAGCACAATGCTAACTCCCTAGTTGGCCCTGCACTACTCTATTGCCAGACTGTGAGAGTACAGAGGCTGGTGAAGAAGAGCTGGGGTGCTTTATGTGTTCATGTGATTGTCAGGAATTTGTTTTTTTTGGGGTGTTTTGACATTAAAATATGTAACAGAACAATTTAAAGGTCCAAGTTGGTGCATATGATAGATATCGCTTATGTCATAGTGACATTTGCCCTCGAAAATCTAATCAGTTCACCCTCAAGTTCTAGGAAGTGTGTGTTTTTGACATCTCTCCCTTTAAACATTCCTGAAATATCAAGGGGACAGGATTTGACCTCACAGTGACCTTGTGTGCAACATCAGTGCAAAGTTTGAACACAATAACTCAAAGAATTAAGTTTACAATAATAGTTAAAATGGACATAGAGACAACCCAACCAAATGACCTTGACCTTTGAGCTTTACAACCTAAGACTTCCTCCTTTTACCCTCAAAATGTAATTAGGGATGGGAACTGAAAACCAATTCCAGTTGATAATCAATAACTCTCTGAAGGAAACAATATTATTTGTCATTTTGCCTCATCAATTCTTTCCACTGTGTTTTGCCTTGTAAATTAAGATGTTTGGCTCTCAACAGAAAGACAACAAAGAGTTTGAAATATGGCCATGGCAGACAGAAGTGGGCAAAATTGTGGCTCAAGCTTTTTACAGAAAGATATTCACTGGTCAACATTTAGTAGGTGGAAACTCTAGCAACTTGCAGATGCATTCATCTATGCAGCATGACACTGAATATCAGGAGCGACGTGTTTGATGTTGTTGACTCTGAAAACCTGTGCAGGCCAACTTTTGCCCACACAGAAAATCCACAGGAATAAATAAGGGAGCTATTAAAGACCCAGATCGATAAGCAGAATCGTTAATGGCATTGTTATCAACAAAATCTTATCAATTCCTATCCCTTGATATAGTCAGTTTGTCCTAGAAACATAGTGGACATTGTGTGCAAAGTCCAAATTAAATCCTCACAGCCTTCCTGAGACATCATGTTTAAAAGAACAGGAGTAAAACAAGTCTTAGTGGCATTTAACTTTGACCTATGACCCTTAAAATTCACCAGTACATCCTGTGTGGGTAACATCACTTTTTAAAGAAGATAAAAAAAAAAAAAAAAAAATGCTCTAGTCCTAGTTGGCGGTTTTCTTGCAACCACCCTTTTTAAGATGAAAAATGATAACAAATGAACAAGCAGGAGATTCTCTAAAGTATGATATGTTCCTGGATCAGCATTTGGACTCCGATCACCACCAAAATCTAAACATACCTTTCTTGTGCCTTGACCAACATTCTCTGAAAATGTCTTTAAAATCTGTTTAGAGCTTGAGTTATCTTGCTCACAGACAGACATACAAAAAAATGGATAAATGCTGACGAACACTTAACATCCTTGGCAAGTTAACAAGAGTCAAAATCTTTAATTCTCTGTGTTTCCCACAAACTAGGGATGCAGGATTAAGATATTTGCCAATACCCGATATGCCAATATTTCAAAACTTAGCATCACTGATACTTAGAAGTTTCAGTACCAAGTCTCTACGTTGTTAAATTGACTTTGTACCATTCATTGTGACAGAATTGTTGTGTTACACATAGTACTTCAAAAATTTATTAGACCACCTGTCTTAAATACACTAAAACATTAATATTTAAGAGATCTTTCAAAAGATTGTTTTAAACTGAAAAAGTAACTGATATTGGACATACATTTTGAACAGGAATGAGGAATTTCAAACAGAAATCATCTTTCTATACCCAAATTTAAGCTCACTGAGCTTCTCTGACAAGTCAGAAATTAATCAAGCATAACATTTGACCATTAAAGCTATTTTTTCTGTTCAGGAATGCAAGTAAATAACTATAATATCACATCTCAATCAAGAAATAATAATGTGCTGTGCTGTTTTTTCAGGATTTTTTGTAAACCAGTAAATTTCAAAATTCATGGATAACAATAATTTTATTTTAGCATTGAAAATATCATTTCTGTTACAAAGCTTCTCCATACTGGTGTATTAACCATTACAGACATAAAACATGTTTTTTAATAATTACAAGTGCTGTTTATTTAGGGCAGCTGGGGCACAAACCTTATGTTGGTAGTTGTCTCATAAATTTGCTTAGCACAGTATGTGAAACAGGAAAAGAGATATTCTATTTTGATTTTTAAACGTAGGTATACAGTGATAATAAAGTACGTGTCTTGTATACATTTTGCCAGCAGCTTGCCAGTGGATCAGTAACAAGAGCTGAACATGAGACCAAATGATTTTGACCTATGACCTTCAAATTCTGTGTAAATCATCCTTGAGTCTGAGCTGACATTTGTGCAAAAAATTAAACAAATCCTTTAAAGCATTTTGTAGTAACAGCATTAACACAAATGTACAACCTGATAAACATGATGCCTCCATTCGAACTCACGTCTCACAGATGTTAAATTAGCACCCATGTAGTCCTAATCTGCTGAAAACTTGAATAAAAACTCCCATTAACACTGATACTAACAAAGGAGGGGTTTGCATCTGGTCTAAAAGCAAAGTTGGATGCTCCATTAGCTCACATTTCTGTGTCACAGTAAGAAATCAGGTCATGCTGAAGTCAGTCTGGCTGCATGACAGCTGATATCAAAGCACTGATAAGCCGTCCTGATGGCCGGGGACAATCATATCAATAACCTTGTTGACAGCGAGGAGAATTCTACAAGGTACGATTACTTTATCTTTCATTGAACACAACCAACAACAGGAGATTTAGCGTGATGCAGCATTATTGAGGTGCTGGACAATGCGAGCTTGTGTTTGAGTCTGGTTTTAACAAAGACATCACCTGCCAAGGAGACCTGAAACTGAGACACTGAGGAGACTACACAACATCTTGGCAAAGCTCCGTGTTTGCTCTACCACCATGGAAATCACAGCACCCGATCTAAATTACATCCTAGCTGCTGCTCTATTCACAATAACAACTTTCTCTCGCCTGAGACGCTGAAGTCTGGGCCGTAATGGCGATAAAGGAGTCAATTGAAATCAGCTTGCGTGTTTTTGAAGATTACTTTCTCAGTAAACCTAGACCCCCCCCGCTGTGGAAAAGGCAGGGCGGGCTACACAGGGATAAAGTTACAGAACCCTGGGATCCAGAGAGAAAAGCATGGGAACCAGCTTATCCACCTCAGGGCCCGTCTGAAGTAATACTGAATAACAAATGTGATCAGGAGAAAAAAGCAATAATAGCAGCAAATTTCTACTTTCTTTTCAAAGCACCACACTCACCTGGGCTGTATGAACCAAAAAATATATCAATAAATTCTGAGTAAAATGGTGATTCAAGCTTATATGTCAATATTTTTTTACTGAAAAAAATAAACGATTGTCACAAACCCAAATATGATCTATTGTGTGATTTTTGTTCAAATCAAAAAGTGTTGATACCTGTGTGAGATCACTGCAATAATTATGGAAGTCCTAGAAACACAATATTGGGCAAGTTTTTATGTTTCATTTTCAAACCAGGCAGCAGCAACCTCCAGGGTTGAAAAAGTAGGCCATGTGGATGTGCCAAAAGCTGTAGTTCCTTGTGTCCTCTTGGGGCTGGCTGGTGTTATGGCTGTGTGCCGGACTGTTTTTATGGCCTAAATTAGCATATTTACAGCCTGGTTAAATAATCTTTATGAAGATTATTTAACCAGGCATATTTACAGCCTGGTTAATGATCTTTAAAATTGTACCCATTTTATTTTATTGAGGTTTTCTGGTTTAAGTAGTGGCATGATTTACACAGCTACACGTCTGTGCAAAGTCACTGTTTGTCAGCCTTAAATCCCGCCTAAATACGACCTCTGCGTCTGCTAGTAGGTTGATCTGAAGTTGGGTTGAGATGACACATGCACTATGGCAGCATCCATTACAGTGCATCCACGACACTCCAGCTCCTTTAAGCCAAAATCTAAATCTTTTTAGTCTATTTTCAACATCTACACATAGAATTGCACAAAATGATTGCCAACATATTAGAACAATGTTGTCAAAAAAGAAAAAAAAAACAATTTCCAAATGTTTTGGAGAGATAAATAATGGGGATGCACATTCAATATAGGTATTGGCCAGCATTCACCCTTTTTACAAAACATCTGCCATCAGCAAATGAATAGCGTGGTGAAGAGAGCAATTTCAAATGTTGTCATACAATATAAATTGAATGCTGACATCTAGCATAGCTAACTTACTTTAAAGATTTGTTTCTCTTACTAGACAATAAAAATAACATGCTGGGAAAACTGATCAGTTTTTATGATCAAATATGAGAAAAAATGTTGACCTTGAGGGGAATAAAAGTCAAAAGTGGTAGTTAGAAAACATCAGTATCATGGATAGTATTGGCTATATTATTTTTCAAACATCTCTATCGGCCTTGATGTTCACAATCCATGCTTCACTATAAAAAAATATACATTTTTTTAGACCAGAGGTATCAAAAACTACAGAAATTTGAAGGCCCTCAGGGATATTTGTAACCAAAGAGAGAGATAACACTGTGGAAAATGTGAAAACATTGTGTCTGAGTTTGAGTCATTGCCAATGTTTCCGTGCAGTTTGAAAAGTTTCCAACACTCGTGATGAAATTTAGACTGTGCAATTGTTTCAATCTTGCCAATGATGTTGTACAATTTAGACATTAAATGAGAATTAAAAACTTTGAAGAACATTGTAAAATTTGCATTTTAATCTGTTTAGGGGTTTCAAAACCTATTGATGAATTCTGTGCAATTTTGCCGAACAGAGCAGAACCAAAAACAGAACATTGTCTAATGCTGCAGCCAGACTGCAAGACCTAAGCACAATTTTTGCCCAACCCGACAGTCGAGAAGTTCGAGGATCCGTTGGACACAGAAGTCAGATTTATCATCTTGTGTGGTGTGTCAATGCTAATGACAATCAAAATCTCATCTGGCATGTCACCTGTTTGACCTCAAGAATAGTTACGTTTGCAACACGAGGAAAAGTTGGTTCACTCGCCAGTTCCATCCATCATTTGAAAGGACTCCAACATGTGTGTGCCATAAAGACAGTGGGCACAAGTTTGCCTGCAATTTTGGGTAGTTAAAAACAAATAATCCATCCATCATTTGATGTTGCAGACTTCTACTTTTTTGCTGTGGCATCAAACAGATATTGATTTGTTTTTTATTCATTCCATGTATGTGTTGTAAGTACAATAAATCAAATTATTTTAAAGGATTATCCCCCATTTAAAAGAAGACGCATCAGATCAGTAAATAAGGACATTACTGTTAGTGGTTCAATAAAGACTATTTCCACAGGGCATTACGGCGGGCATCTTGGTTCAATTTAAGTCAACATAAATTGTCTTACTACATACAACATTTTCCCACCTTTTATTACCTTAGACTATATAATGAAACTCAACATATTCCTTTGCCCTGTTTCACCTACCTAAGATTTTTCTGGCTCCATCTCTCACTGCAGTGAGTCAAAAGGAACTGTCTGTCCCTTATGTAAAATCCAAAAGGACAGAAAGGACAAAGCTGACAGTGCAGGAGGAAGTCAGCAACAAGATACCTGATTTATTTTTCCAGGAGACGCTTGTCACGTCTCCCTAAAGTCATCCTCAAGTTTGGTGACTCAAGCAGTTCTTGGAGAAGTGGAATTTTTCTACATTTTTGAACTTTTCCATGTAAGAATTAGACACAGCCTCAAAAAAAGAGCAGACAAGGTTTTGGGAAAACTGTCTTTCTGAGAGGAAGTTGCTATGAAAACAGGATGAAGGCAAAACTACAGACTGAAGGCTGTCAGGAGGAGCTGCAAAAACTCCTTTAAATGTAAATAAAATCACACCCCTTACAGTCTCAACCATCTGCTGCGTGAGCCGTAGTGTACCTCAAAGTAATCTGGATTAATACAAATTGTCTTAACATTCAGCTCGTGACTATCAGTTAGTTTGACTCCTCACAGCATGATAAGCTGGCTCTGTCACTGTTATGTGCATAGAGGGACTAAACAGTGCATTGAGGGACTAAACAGAGTACACCTCAGTGAGTGAAAATGCTATTTTTGTGCTATTCAGACATTAAACAAATTTATATTATAGAAATTCAACGTGGAAAATTCAAGCCAAATACCTTAAAGTATTCAAAAAGATGAACTCTTCTGCCAAAATCACTCTGCGTGTGGTTAAAAACTCCTCCCTTTGAGTCTCCTGACAGCTGATGATGAACGACCTGCCTTTGAAGGTAGCATTTCAATTTATTTCAGGAACTGACATTTACCTTCTTGTTCTCTGAAGGTCAATTGCTGAGATCCTGAAATTCGTCAGAAATTAATCTGAGGTTTACCAAACTGACAAAACTTTCCTCATATCTAGAGGGAGGTGATAGGTGAGAAACATTCAATTAATCATTTATAAGATCTGTGACGTGGACAGGATGATGACTCACCTCTTTCACAAGATCAGCTTTCTTTGGTGTGACGTTTATAGTATTATTAAAAATAGTCTGTTTAGAATTAAGATGTCAAATTCTCCAGAAGATAGAGAGAGCATTATTTCATCAGGTTGTAGGGAGGAATGTGGACATTTTAGTGATGTCATAATTTCGAAGGACAAGGATAAACTTTATCCTCCTCAAGGAGAATTTTTGTCACTAAAGCCATTTTTTAATCCAGTTTGTAGAATTATATTGAAAAAGCAGTCTCACACTTACTCTTAGTCAACCCATAAACTCACAGTAAGGGGCCTCAAAGCCCATTTTAAAAAGAGTTAAGGAGCAATGTCTTACAGTCATATCAATTAGACCCCCAGTTATACATCACACATATTCTTTATGTATGACGTAGTAATAAAAGTTACACTTACAATGCGTGACCACAAAGAAATAAAATGTAAACAAGTCATAAATATGTGTTTTACTACTGTCTAAAGTGGGATAAGGGATAGTTCTGGATTTTTGCAGTGAGGTTGTATGAGGAACATGGCATTAGACTGAAGATAAGCCACAGTTACAGAAATCAGCTCTGCATCTGTAAAGAGGGAGTCTGCATGAAAGCAAGAGCTACATATTTATGCAGATGGGGCCATCACCACTTTTCATTATTTATAGAGTTTTAGGTGAAACAAGACACAAAAACAGCAGATAGTGACTGCATGCTATACTAAACACATGTACAGCAACTTGATTTTCTGTTATCAAGCTGCTTTGTTTGGCACTTCTTCACTACACCACACAGTGTACATGTCCTTCTGCCAAAGCGTACAAATCTAAACAGTCTCACTTTCATCTTGCAGAGTACACAAATATCACTACATCCTGAATAAAGATTAGCTAAATTTACAAGTGATTAAAGAATATTCTGCTTACCAAGCACAGTAATTTGACAAAGAGCATTATTCTAGCTCAGTTTACCTCCTCAACATGAACGTACAGCGTGTTATCACCAAGTTCACTTATTATCAAAACCCTGGTTTGGGTCTTTGTGTAATTACCAGTCAGTTTAAGACAAATCCTTAAGACAAACATTTATTCAGCTCATTTGGTTTTCCTAACAGTTTTTAAACCTGAATCTGTACTGTACAAGTAGAAGGTCGGTGCAGCTGGACATGCAGGCTGTGTAGTGAAGTAGTGCAAAAACAAAGAGGTATGGTTATTATGTATACACACACACACACACACACACACATATATATATATATATATACACACACACATACATAAAATGTATACATATATACATATAAAAAGCTCTTAACAATTTTAGCAGACCACCTGTCGTAAAAACGAGAAAGCATAAATATTTTAGAAATCTCGAGAACTGGTTCAAATCCAAATTTAAGCCACTCACTGGGTATCTTTGAAAGTCAGAAAGTATCTATGCATCACACTGAACCACTAAAACATTTTATTTCTGTTCAGAAATGCAAGTAAATAACTTTAAATTGTCCTTGTAATCAAGAAAAAAGTGTTAAAATTATATTTTAGCCTTTAAAATATTATTTCGCACAAAGAGTTTTCAACATGCTGGTGTATTAATCATTACAGAAACATAAGAGATGATTTGGTAATTACCAATGTTGTTAAATTAGGGCAGCTGTGGCAAAAATCTTACATTGAGGGGTGCTCAGTAAATTTGTTATGCAAACGTGTCCCACATAAACCAACCAAAATTGCTTGGCCTCAGAAAACTGAATCTTTTTCTGGGTACAATGTCCAGATCCAGCTGCTTCTACTAGAACTTGGTTAAATTCATTAATTAAATTTTTCTTGTTGATATTATTCAAGAAAAATATTGACACACGGCCTGTAAAACAGACTTCATGACTCTGCTGAGACGGGATGGAGATCAGTTCTATTGATATTGATGGACCTGTGGAGGTTCATTAAGATCATCAGTGTTACATGTTCATTTCAGTCTGTTTGACAATAAATTTGGAAACTCCTTGCAGGAGCTTTAAGCCTTTCCTCTCATCAGAATGATCAGTCAGCTCACACAGCCCATAACTTACATCAGGAAACTGTCAGAGACACGACTATCTTTAATCAACTTTTTATCTTCCAAATACAAGATACGTGCTTTAGCAACCACAATGTTCTCTTTAGCAGTGGCAATGCTATCATTCACACTGCTGACTGAGATGTCACATGACCTTTGACCCTCAAAATGACAATGAAGAATGATTCAAGGCAGTTTAACCACATGGCAGAGGTTATGTTCTGGACTCAAACTCACAATAAAATCCATGTTTGTCTTAACCCAGTAATCTGCCTAAACAGTGTGGACATTGCCCAGTCTCATGGGCAGTTTGGCACACGAGTGTTGACCACAGTCTGCATATGCTCATCTCCAAATTCATAATTAAAGAACAGTTCAATAAAATGAACAAACTAAGGATCAAAACATTCCTCTCCAGGAATAGACGCTTGATCACAATGTCCAAACCCTCAACCATTGCACTGGTCAGTATTTATAAAATAAAAGCACGACAATGACAGGGGGTAAAGGAGAGATTTAAAATTCATTAAAGGGAAGGACTTCCAAAAATATTTGACAGATTGTTGGTGTAAGGCCAAAGAAACACAATTTTTCTTGGAGCACTGATTGTGATAAGTGCAAGTGAAGTGAGAGGAACTGAAACACAGAACAAGCTGTTAAATCACTTTACAGAATGAATGCTAGTATCACTTTTTATTTAAGCATGATCATTTCCCCCTGGTGTCTCCAATTAAGGAAGAGACCAGTCATGAAATCCCTGCTTTTAACTTTGCTCCTTTTACAACTTCAGAGTAGGCTTGTCACGAGAACCGATACTTCGGTACCAAGTCAGTACTAAGATTCTGAAAATGTGACGGTACTGACTTTTCTAGAATACCCAAAGTACCGTTGGTACCGAGGAGCCAGATCTGGCCGCTTCTTTAGCGTTGTTTTTTGGCTGTAAATGAGCGATTATCTGGCAACCCTCACACGGTGCTGATCACGTGACTGACTACCCTGCTAAGAACAACAACACGCGACATGGCGGAGGCACACGCACCTGGCCCGTCAACAACAACTGCCCCTCAATTAATTGAAAAAAAAAAAAAAACGCCAGAAGTCGTGTCTGGAAGTATTTTGGATTCGAGGCTGACAAGGACGGATTGGTTATTGATCCTGAAAAACCCGTCTGCAAAAAATGCCGTCACCGCAGCAAGGCGAAGGGGAGCAACACGTCCAACTTGGCGAAACATTCAAAAGACAAGCATCCAGACTTGTACAGAGAAGTCAAGGTGAGTGCATTTGAATTCGCGTGTTATCATTGTTGCTCATATCTAATTACGTACAATGATGAGATGAGCCCAGCCCATAGTAAATGAGCTGCCTGGCAAAGTAACATTAGCGTTATGTCCAGCCTCGTCTGTCCCGCATAATAGTTACGTGACGTTTAGGGCTGAAAAGATTCCTCGGATAATCCGAATAATTCGATTACAAAATATCCTCAGGGCAAATTGTGTGCCTCGTAACCTCGTTTAATATACAAATATATATATAAAATATATATCAGGACTACTATACAGCGCACGGTGTTTGACACGGACGGTCATTTCTGTGGCACAACGCGCCTGCTGCCTCTGCTGCTGCGTGGCTTGTAAAATCATGAAGGAAGAGAAAAGAGAGGGATGGAAAGGAGAGAGTCCGCAGAAGAAACAGCAGAGAGTGACCCAAGTGTGTGGTCATGTACAGTTTTAGTTTACATGTTCCATTTAAGCATAATATTGTTTGTTGTTCACTTTGTTCAAATAAAGGAGTGTATGTTGAACTACAGGGGATTTTTTTATTTTTACCGTGGTATCGAGTGGTATCGAGTATCGTAGAATTTAAGTGGTATTGGTATCGACTACTAAACTTCTGGTATCGTGACAAGCCTACTTCAGAGGTTTTAACAGCTCTTAAAAATCTGAACTCCCGCAAACCAGCAGGTCCGGACAAATTACAACGTTTGTTTTTAAAACTTGCCTCAGATTTTATTGATGAACCACTGTGTCATATTTTTAATCTCACTCTATGTGGTAATAAAATCCCGGATGTCTAGAAATCAGCCTTTGTAATCCTCCATTTCAAAGGAGGTGACCCAGCAGTTTTGAATAACTACAGACCTATTTCAAAACTCTGTGTTTTGTCTAAGGTGCTTGAGACATTGGTCAGCGAACAGGTGAAAGATTTCCTGGCTTCAAATTCTCTTCTGTCTTCGTTTCAGTCAGGTTTTTGGAAAAACCACGGCACTACTACTGCTGCTTTGAAAGTAGTGAATGATGTCTTAGAAGCCTTAGACAACAAACAGTGTTGCCTTTCTCTTTTTATTAACTTTTCCAAGGCTTTTGACACTGTGGATCGCAGTATTCTTTTAGACCGCTTAAAAGCTTCTGGGTTCTCTGAGAACGCAATCAGATGGTTTGCAAATTATCTCACTGGCAGAACCCAGGCTGTTCAGTCAGAGGGTGTCACAGGATCATAAAGGTGTACCTCAAGGTTCAGTTCTGGGACCGCTCTTGTTTACTATTTATATCAACTGCCTACCGTTATTTATTGCTGTGCACCTACACCTGCACTAGCTTTTGTAAATCTTCAGCATGCGTTTGATCTAGTCCAAGATCAGCTTAGGCAGCTGCAACTTGTTCTCAATGCAGAGAAAACTAAACTCATGTTGTTTTCGTCTTCAAGAGCAACAAAAGGAACACTGTCTGAGAAAATTGTTAATATTGACGGCCAAGACATTGAGCATGTATCTTCTTTTAAGTATCTGGGTTTTTTACTCAATGAAAACTGGTCTTTCAAAGAGCATATTCAGCATGCTGCTAGAAAACTGAAGTTTTTTACTACAGAAACAAGTCCTGTTTCTCTTTTAATGTTAAAAAGAGACTGGTTGAATCTACATTTTTACCTCCTCTTGATTATGGTGTTTTAAACATGAATGCCTCTGGTCAGCGTCTGCAAATGTTGGACAGTGTGTATCATGGAGCTCTGAGATTTATTACAAACTGTGGATTTCTGACTCATCACTGCACTTTATACTCTAAAGTCAATGAGAGATCAATGAGCTTTATACAGTCTGTTGTTCCCAGAGTCCGAACCGAATTGGGAAAGAAGGTCTTAAGGTTCTCTGCACCTTCTGCATGGAATAATCTGCAGACTGAATTTAAGCTGCAAAACTTGGTGTCTCTGAATGTCTTTAAATCTGCAGTGAAAACTCTGGAATACAGACTTTCTGAATGTCACTGGTTTAATTGATGACTTTTATTGTTTTCCTCACTTATTTGTACTGTATTGAGTCTGTGTGACTGTTGAAACTGTGTTTTGCTGCCATTCTTGGTCAGGTCTCCCTTGGAAAAGAGATCTGCCGAGCTCAATGGGACTAACCTGGTTAAATAAAGGTTAAATAAATAAATAAATAAATAAAACTTGTTTTTGTGCAGAAAACAAGAGTGATAAACAAAAGTAGGCCTAATGGAGCGTGGTTTAGTCCTCTCATGTCTCTCAGACTTTTTTGTCCAATAGGGTCATTTTTAACTTGTCATTTGGCTATATTTTGGCTCCTCCACTTTAAACGTCTTTTTTGGAAGACCTTTTTTTTGCATAAATTCTGGAAATTCAACTCCAGGTTTCTAATGGGTCCATAATGCACTGTTGAAATTTACTACCACTTAAGACAATTAAGGGAAAGCGGTGTCCACTTCAAAAACATACATAAAAATGCCATTAAAAAATATTTCCCCCCAACAAATCTTTCAGCAGTTTTGAACCTTTATCAAAACTACTAACTATCGAGGTGCTGATAGCCTAGCAGTTATGCCCGTTCACCACATGCACTGTATAAAGAGGCAAGACACAGTCAGAATGGGTTGAGCCTGTGCCTTTAATACATGTCTCCATAACTCTTTCACACTAGAACCTAAAACTATCCACTATCTCCTCCCTTGTCCAGTAAAGGCATGAAAAGAAAAAACAATATTCCTAACCATAGTATTATTTTTTCCTAAAAAACTTTACATATTTGTCTTTATACCAAATGAAAATTGGCAGTGAATTAAAATAGATGTCTATCTTTGACATATGTAAGATGGTGATAAAATTAATCCCTTTGCACCACATAATTAGGTAAAGTGGTGGGCAACTGGCAGTTTGGGGGCCTGATCTCCTTTAATGTGGCACACAAGTCAAGTTCAAGTACAGAAAAATAGTAGACAGGAAGAAATCCTGACAAAATCTGCAGTTAAGAATTTGAACTTGAGTTTTCACCACCACACCATGCACCTACAGTGCATATTTCTATTTACATAAATAATGATGTTTTTTGACAAGAATCGGTGGATGTACTTGGCATGAAGAAATCTCAATTGCATTTTAAATCAAATGCAAAGTCAGTAAAATTTGATAAAACAACCAGTAAATTTTTCATCGCAAAGAAAGAAGGAGCTTAAAAGGCTTTTCTCTACAGCTCATTAAATTGAGCATTACTATTAGCATTCCATCTCCCATCCACTCATTATCAAAACAACTTATCCCTTTTAGAATTGCAGGGACTGGAGCCATCCCACCTGGCATTGGGCAAGAGGCAGAGTGCACCTTGAACTGGTCACCAGCCAATCACCGGTCTGACACATAGGAGCAAATAGCCATTCACACAGACTAAGGCCTAAAAAAGACTCCAATTAACCTAACAAGCAAGTTTTTGGTCTGTAGGAGAAAACTGGAGTGTTTAGAGCGATGGAGAGCATCCAAACTCCACACAGAAAGCACCCCGTCCAACCAGGGTGCTGATGCAGCAACCTTCTTGCACAGTGGTGCTCCACTCTAGGAACATGAATATTGTTCAAGCTCTGATGAGAAGCTAAAGAATTTGATTAGTTATGAGTAAATCTCAGTGCTTTAAAATTTGTAATATTTTGGCCATCCTAATCACCAGAGTTACTAGTTTGTCACTGTAAGGCACAAAACTTATAACACCAAAATTGCTGCTTTTCAGTCAAATGAAAACGATGCTCTGCCTTTGAATGAATACATATTCTATTGTCCTGATTAGAAATGATATGTACGTACTTGTAATTAAAAATCATACAATGGCGATAAGACGTTTTAGCACAACAGTAATGAAATGGAAAATAATTGTTTTTGTTTTTAGCAACCAGGGTTAAAGAGTTAAATCCAAAATTGCTGACATATGTTTGGTTGCTTTGATTGGCACCAAAGTTGATACCAGACAGCCCTAGAAGAGTGCAAACCTCTGCCAAGGTAGCTCATACACTGCCTGGCCAAAAAAGGAAGTTGCCACCTGGATTTAACTAAGCAAATAGGTGTGAGCCAGATGTTAGTCTGTTTAAGAAGAATCCTGAATGATCGTGATCGGCAATTGAAGTGATGCACCCATCATGCCTAGTGCCTACTGTACAAGCCTGTGGGGGCAGTGCTATGATCTGGGGTTGCTGCAGTTGGTCAGGTCGAGGTTCAGCAACATTATGGCCCAAAGAATGAGGTCAGCTGACTACCTGAATGTACTGAATGACCAGGTTATTCCATCAATGGATTTTTTCTTCCCTAATGGCACAGGCATATTCCAAGATGACAAAGCCAGGATTCATCAGGCTCAAATTGTGAATGAGTGGTTCAGGGAGCATGAGACACCATTTTCACACATGGATTGGCCACCACAGAGTCCAGACCTTAACCCCATTGAGAATCTTTGGGATGTGCTGGAAAAGGCTTTGCACAGTAGTCAGACTCTCTATCATCAAAACAAGATCTTGGTGAAAAATTAATGCAACATTGGATGGAAATAAATCTTGTGACATTGCAGAAGCTTATCAAAACAACGTCACAGTGAATGCGTGCTGTAATCAAAGCTAAAGGAGGTCCAATGAAATATTAGAGTGTGTTTTTTTTGGTGGTAACTTTTTTATTGGCCAGGCAGTGTCTATTGCTGTTACACTGTTAAGCCTTAATTCCATAATCAATTAACCCTCATAATATGATTCCTTGACCCTGAAAACCTACCCCTAGCACTTGGTGTCATGTTGATATCATTTTTAGTTTGACAATTGTTGAGCAAAAATTATTGCTCCTAATGACGGATATCTGGATCACCACCAACATGTAAGTATTTTTAAGTTGGGCCATTACTAACATCTTGTGAAAAACGCAGCAAAATCAGTCCAGTTGTTGTTGCGTAATCTTGCCAACAAACAGACAAACATAACCTCCTTGGCTGAGGTAAAATCATTAAACCTAAAAAGGAAAGTGAGGGAAGTGAGGGACATTCTTGTGGTCTACAAAATGTTAATTTATCTGCAGATAAGACTGTACTGTACTGCTCAGAATCCACATCAGATCAAGCTCTTACCCCCCTACAACTTCCTTTTTACACTGATAAACAAAAATATGGCAATAAAACTTGATGAAAGTGGTTTCAAGCTACAGATATCTTAATTTTAAAAGACAAATCTTTCTGTTACTTCTTTAATAACAAGAAAAGAGAATAAACTGATGCTGTTTCTTTATGACTAAGATCCTGTTTTTCATTTGAATTCAGAAAGAGACTGGCTAAGGCCAATTTTATGTCTGTGTTGTACTATGGTGATGTTTCATACATGCATGCCTTGTCTCAAAGCTTGCATGCTCTGAACACTCTGTATCATGGACCTCTGAGGTCCATCACTAGCTTTCCCTCACACATCAGTGCTTGTTGTATGCACATGTTAATTGCTCTTCTTTCCCTTCTCTTAAACATACTTTGGCATATTCCTCTTTACAAAGCCACCATGGGGTCGGCAGCCTTCCAACTTCCACACCCACATTGTTTGGAGGGGTACAGGGTCTTCAAATCTTTGGTCCCAGGGTGTTTTCTTGCTGTTTGTTCCAAAAGACAGAACAGAACTGGGGCAGAAGATGTGTACGACTGCTGAAAGGAGGAACTGAAACTCAATTAGCTAGTGTCTTTGAATGTTTTAGGAGGATGATGAATGGCTCAAAGGCTGACATAACTGGTTGTAGATGCTTTGGGTGATGTGTTTGTAAATGAGGAATATTTTGATTTATATTGGCTGTAAAAATTTGATAAGCGCTTCCTCAAAATACTGTGATGATGTACTTTGTAGCATGTTTGGCTGCTTGTTGTTTATCAGAAACTATTCCTGGTTAAATTAAGATTAACTTAAATGGTAGAACAGCTGTATCCAGATGGTTCACCATTTAAATAAAACCAGGGGATTAAAACAGAAAAGACCGATTCCTGAGTAAAACAGTTCTGTTTTTAGTAACATGAGTGGTCAGCATTTATGGAGTCATCACTTCCCTAAAACATGTCCTTTAAAGGCTCCAATTTAAAGTCAAATAACAGTGGGAATAGATGTTTTCCCTGCAAGTGGGATAAAAATGGCATATTTGAGGACTTTTTCTGCTGTGCAACCTGTGGCTCGGGGCAGGATTTGTTTACAGCTGTCATGCTTTGGCTGCAGAACATCATGGTTAAAGTCTGAGTCAGCTCTGCTTTCGAGACAAATCGTTGGTTTATTTCAAGAAATCTTGACACTGATGAGGATTATTGTTAAGATTTTGGTTGAAAATTTCATTGATTTAATGCGAATCTCAACATCACATTAAGAACTAGCAGGTAGAAACAATGACATGGCAGAAAAAGACAAGCTCTAGAATAAAAAGGCAATATAAGCAAAAAAGATAACCAAAATTTCTCCATACCTTTGAGTGCTTACAGCAGAGAAGCCGCCATAGACATTGTAGTGCAATTCTGAACTCCGCCGTGAAGAGAGACCCTGGTCTGGTCAGAGTGCAGGACAAAAACAAACAGAGAGAGAGAGGGGGAGACAAAAGGAGCGTTAGAGATGTGGAGCGTGAGCGCTGGCAGAGCGTGTGCGGTCCGGCCTCCTGTCGCGCCGAGTGCCTCTCTGTCCCTCAGACCAACGTGCAGCGACTGATAGCAGCAGCCTTCCTCCTCAGGATTATGTTTCCTCCTCCAGCCTGCTGACAAGTAGCCATGTGACTCCAGGACCCAGTCAACACTGAGTCAGGGGCTGCTGCTGCTGCTGCTCACACACCGATCTTAACGTCTACAACACACACACAATGACCCCAAGCTTCAGGTAGAAATTCAACCCCGGCGATCGATATCTGTGTTTAACAAACCATAACAGCAGCGCCCTCATGAATTAACACTGAGAGAGTCAATGCCATCCTGCTCGGCTTTTTAATACAAAGCTTCATCTATTTTTATCTCCTGATCACTTGTTGCCTATGTCTCATAGGTGTCCTCAATTCAGTCATGTTCAGAGTGCCTTATTTGAGCTTTTCTTGCATCCTATGAAAGCAAAATTCACCAGTAATGTAAAAGAAAGAAAAAAGAATTGAAGCCGAGTAACAGAACATAAAACTTGCTTACTCCTCATATCTCTGTCTTTTTCCTTCTCCTTTTTTTTTGCCTTTGTACTCGTCTCTGGTTTTTGCTTATAGGCTGCTCTGGACAATTGGTGTGGACGCCTTGCTGCTGTGGACCTACATATCTTCAGCTACAACAACTGCTAATATCTGGCATTTTATAGCCTTATTCCATGACCATAACAGTTCCTACTATTAACTTCAGAATGATCAGCCTATCAAAGTAAATGGTAGTTTCTGCAAATATCACATATCACTGTAGCCATGACTACCACCTGCTGCTGTGGACCTGCCTGAATCCAACTGCTTTACCCTATATCAACCAACATCAGCAACAAAACCATTTAACATTAATTCTCATTTTTACACTTACTAATCCTAATCTAACTGTAGATTAACTAAAAGCTGCTATATTAACCTAATCTAGTCCTCTCCACTTCATAATCATAGCTGTTAATAACATTTAAATGATCTCTCTATCCATGGTCATACCACCATAATAACCTTTACAACTGTATAGGGAGGAGGACCCTCTACAAAACCAGACTCTGCATCTCAAGGAACTATCCTCCCATAAAGTTGTATTCAACAGAGAGATATAATAAGGACAAATGTATGGTCAAGGCATACATACATTTATCACTATCTGATATTCTCATTGCTTTTAGAAAATAACATTAAGTGAAAAAACAAAGATATAAAAGAATACTATGGCACTGACCAACTCTTTTGTACAGTGCCTTGAAATAACGTTTGTTAAATATTTGGTGCTAAGCAAGTACAGATTAATTGTTTGTGTATACTTTGTTTTTCAGATAAAAATCATGTAAATGGAAATTTGGTGGTGCTGATTATTTATGGTTGAAATCATGAAATTTTAGTCAAATTTATGACAATTCTACATATTGTGTTAAAATCTGGATTTTGACTGCCCTTTACAGTATGAAGCCCGGCTACCACAGAGGAATGAGTTTTCCTACATTTAAGGTTGTCCATAAGGGGGAAAAAAGGGGATAGTTATGTGGTCTAGCCTCACAGGGGGGCAACAAAGGTTAAAAAAAAAAGGTCCATCCTAGATTAGAAGCTCATCTTTACTTTAGACTAAGGTGGGAATCACAAGTAGAGTCCCGCTCTGGTTTTACTGCAATTCTTTCAATTTCAGGATATGCTAAATATTGCAATACCTTACAAAGCAATGTATTATGATGTATACATTTTTCTTGACTGCATTCACATCCAAAAAGAAAAAAAGAACCAAATTCCGTTAAATGTAATAAGAAACATATCTCAGTATATCCACGACACTTCAGCCATTTTTATGAAAAACAGTAGTAACACTCACAAACTGAAGTTGTAGCCAGTTAATGTAACCTTCTCCCCCGTGCTCACCCTCTCTTCAATGTTTACCTTCACTGCTCTCTGGAGCCTAAGTACAGCTGTGTCTGTGAAATAATGCAGAGACAGAGGCACATATCTGGACTCCAACCAGCACGTAAAAAAGTCCTTGTTTTCATACCATGGACAGGCCTTTAGTCTTTGCACAGAAAGCAAGTTTGATTGCATTTCTTTCTTAGCTAACTTAGAACTGGGAGGCAGCTTTGGCAAGCTAAGCAAGTTTTTTCAGCAGGGTTAGCTTAGCATTAGCTTAACTAGAGTTGGCTTTCTCTTTCCCTGGGTGGTGCCAAATGAAATGAGCTATATTTCCACAGTATTTTATTCTCATACATCACTTCTTACAAACCATGTGAGTCATGTCCATCTCTTACAGTCCACACAACAGTTTTAACCGTAGGTCACATTTATCCATTCACACCCCTCCACCCTTACATTCACTCACTGATGGTTAAAGTTTCTTCAGAAGTTATTAATCAGCATTTGCAAAGATATCCACGGCCCTTCATACTAAATTACAAGTCAGTGACTCAGCAGTGGGAGCAACTTGGAGTTAAGCAACTTGCCCAAGGACACATCGACATTTAAACAGCTGGGCTCAAACCTGCAACCTTCCAATTGCTGATAGAGCATATTACCACACAAAGCCACCACAAAAAAACTTTCTGAATAAAAAAAGTATTTGTGCTCCTCTCCTAGAGTGAACGGAAAATCAATTCCAGTTAAGAATCTATGACAACTCCCTCAAGGAATTGATATTGTCAGGCTTTCTGCTCAACAATTCCCTTGACAATTCCTTCTACTTTGTTCTGCTTGCCTCACAAATCAAGGATGCCACCCTCTCACCGAAAGCTCATTTTCAACAGAAAAACATGCTTACTGCTCAACGTTCATTGGCTAAAGACACCAGAAGCATTCTGCAGAAGCATTCATCTGTAAAGCATGGCAATGAATATCAGGACTGACATCTGTTTAACATAATTTCCACTGAAAACCTTTCCAGGCCAACTTCGTCCACATAAGAAATTCAAAGGAATCAATAAAGGAATCTTTGAAGAACCAGATCAATAAGCAAAATCAATAACAGAATCGGCCTCAATAAAATCTTAACAATTCCCAGCCCAACTCTGCTGATTCAAGACCTGACTCATGTTATGAACTTCACTCCTCAGTAGAAATACCAACTCACTACATCATTTGATTGGCCTGTAATTGATGTGATTGACTGAACAACCGTCCAGTCAGCTTGCAGATATGTTCTTGAAAGGTTCTGCCTTCCCCAAACAATTTTTACGGGCTGTTACCCAGATGGACATGTGAATTCCGCCCTGTAATAAATATTTTAAAACAATTGGCGTGTCAGGTTATTACAGCACTTTGATGAAAGTTCATTGTATCTTTTGTTTATGGCGATAAAAGAAATCCTACATGCTAAACTGGCCATATAACAATAAAATAAAACAGAGATATTATCTTGCCTCCCCCACTTAAACCAAGTTTACTATAAAAAGTTTTAACGGTTGTGAAAACATAATATGTAATATAAAAGGGTTTACAACAACCTCTCTTTAAATCTCTAGGATTGACACAAAGTGATGTTGCAGCACATGTACAGTAAAATACCACTGCTGTTAAATAAAAATCTGCTGGCATAAAAAGTCAAGGACAAAAGTCTTTTTTTACCACCTCAATCGAGCAAATGAATGACATCCATCACTTCAAACAACACAGACAGCAGAACAGAGAGTGAGTCATAATGCAGAGGCTTTCTTTAGAACATCGGGCGGTGTTGTTTTCATAAAAGACACTGCAGCTGCATGTGCCAGGCCCAAGAGGCTTCAGGATATCAAATGAGTGAGAATCAGTAATCGAAAGCTGGAAACAAATAAAGCAAGCAGATTGATTAATAAATGTCAATATCTATTTATATAATGCAACAGCAAAAATGAAAGTCATGGTAAGGTAACTTTAGGTCAGTTTTTGTCTCTATTTACTAAAAACGCACTCAAAATCCTGAGACATTGTAATGTTTTTTGATAATGTCTCCTCCAATGTTGCCTCCTCTAATAAAAAATCTAACTTTAAAATCTTGAATGGCATATATAGGCCTTAAAGAGGTCATCTTTTCCCTTTAAACCAGGTTTGTATATTCATTTTTAATGACTGCTAGGGTATGTTTACAATCACCAGTGGTCAAAACACCCTTGTTTTCACATACTGAGTACCCCTGATACTGCTGTATTCTCTCTCTGTCTGAGACACTCCTCTAAAGCTCCTGTCCATTTAAGGCTACCTTACCCACATGGGCCCAGTCCACTATGACTGGTGAACAGATCAGCTCTGTGGTAATTGGTCAATGCAGCACTGCTTGGCACCATGTTGTCAACAACTCTGGATTCATTCTAATGGTTCTGCTTGGCACTGGGCCTGCTACTCCAAGCCAGTGGGCTTAAACTGATGACGAAACTATGGTAGGAACAGCGCACTGGTAGGTCTATTTGGGGGGTGTGGATATGAGAGTTTTTAGGCAGTTGAGGCATGGACTTTTTGCCTTATTCATTGAAGTACCCTACCACCAAGGAGAGACACGTTAAACACAATAAAGTGCATATTAAAATTAAAAAAGCATAATACTGGCTCTGTGACTTTCGAATAGACCACTACTGCTCTCTCTTGCATGTGACATTCGTGAAGATTTGCTGTAAATTAAAACTTTAGTACCTTCCATCGCCATTTTGATAAGGCTACTGCATGTTTTATAATTTGTGCAGAATATCTCACTTCAGCAAATGTGCAATTGAATCTAGTGCTGTCCATCAGTTTCAAAAAATCACTATTAATCACAGGCCTCGTAATCAATAATCAGGATCAACTGTATTAATTGTTACTAAGAAGAACTGTTCTACAGGTATACTTAACCATAACTGAATAACCCTGATTTTAGCCAATGAGTCTTACTTTCAATTTTTAATTTCAATTATGTTCTGATCTGAAATGACATATGTACCTTTTGATTGGCTTTGCATGTAATTTTTTTTTATCAAGTTTAAACAGCCTGTGTGAAAAGCTGTATTTTCATCAATGCATGATGTCAAGGTCAGTTAATCCTCGACTAAACCTGGTTAGATGAAAACCTCTATGACATTTAGAAAATTATTCAAAATTTAGCACAATTTATTCAACACAGGGTTATAACATAAAGAGGTCAAGCAATGTGATGTTTGTTTGCAGAGTTCAGCCATCATAAGCAGTCGTAGCACTGTCTTCTGTCTGTTCTTTGTGGGTTACACTGTTACATGCGGTTAGACCTACCCACACAAATAATTGGGGCCCTGAACAGCCCAGTAAATGTGTCTTCCATAGACGTCACAATTTTCCTGTCAGTAATCAGCTTTTGGACGGCGGTCATCTTTTGAAGCTGGCTGAAAGGAAGTTTGTTGCAGGTCTTGGCATGGCTACACATGGTCCAACATTACCGGCCCACAGGGATGGAAAGTAACGGATTACAGTACATTTGCTCAAATTACTGCATTGGCTTTTTGTGTACTTGAACTTTTGTGGTTGTTTTGTTTAGTAAAATCAAGACATTTGATCGTACTTGACTGTATTTTGAAAGTATCGTTCATAGTTTAATCTTACAGATCACCTCAGTATTGAGTAATTCAATGAAGAAAGAAGGAAATAAAACCAAAACAATTACCTTTTTTTATTTCAGTGCCAATCTTAACTTTCATACTTTCAGTTCAGTAACCCCTCTCTTTATACTGAAACAATTCTTAAACTCAAGATTATACAGCTTTGATTATCCACAACTGATAGGTCAGAAACAAAATGTTGAGTGCACAACCTTGTCTGCCAGCTCATAAATAACATTTAGTGTTACAAATTACATATAAAATAAAGATTTAGTAATTCAAAAGTCCCATGTCCTGCAAAGTCTGTTGTTGCTTCTAATTCTGTTAGGGGAGCAGCATGACACTTCACAAAGTTTACAAAGAAATGCACTATGCCTGCTTAAAGAAAATGCCATTTAAATGTTCTGATTTTTACTTCCTGGGGTTTATTATGTAATATCTCTACAGCCTCCACATACATGTGTTTCTGCTCATCACAGGCAAACGTCATGACTGTTCTGAAAGGCCTCTAACCCCTCCTCCTCCCTCCCATCAGATGTTTAAGAGTTTCCAAAGGGGAGGGGAAAAGAGCTGCTACAGACACTAAATGTTTCACCTTTTATTCAATTTAAATCAAATCTTTGTTTAATAGACACCTAAGAAAATGGTCACATATACCAGGACATGGAATCTTTAATATCTTCAGGGCAATTTGTTGATCAATACGTATGTATTTGGTATTATGATAAACAATTGCTACTTTATGCTTGTTTTTCGTTATTTGGGTCAAATGTTGATACTTGATTAATCCTAAAGTGCAACCTAGTTTTGCAATCTACCCTGATCAAACTTAGATTTACAATCTTACAATAGGCATGGGTATGTTGGTGATAGTAAAATTAACTCACTGGAACCTTGTGTGGCCACCAAAGCAATGAAACTTACAACGACTTGACGTATTTCAAAGATGAACTACACAGTTTAAGAACAATATATTAAATGCAAAATAAATTGATACATTTATAAGACATAGCAAGATGCACTAGACATTAAAAAGTCCATATTCAGAAAATGTATGAATAGGCCACTGACATGAGAACTGAGGGATAAACCACCAAGTGGCCAAAAGCAAGAGCAGCAAGACATCTGTTAAACATGAACAGTTTCTTATACAGGTAACTATCAAAGTTCAATACCTGATGGTAGAGGGAGTTAAGTGCTTAGAAAAACAAGGAAAGGGATGAACATCAGGCTAACTGATGAAATCTTAGCAGTTCATCCTTGAGTCATGGTGTATATTTTACCGCCGCCAGGGAGGTACATGTTTTTGCCAGCATTTGTCCATTTGGTGGTTGTTAGTTCTTGTTGTTGATTGGTTTGTCTGTGAGGAAGATAACTCAAAAAGTATGCAACTGATTTTGATTACACTATTGGGTATGTTGGTCAAAGCACAAGGAAGAAGTGATTCAATTTTGGTGGTAATCCGGATCTGGATGTGGATCCAGGATTTTTTTTTAAGGATTTTTTACGTTTTGAAGGTACCGTTCTACATTTTATAACTTATTCAAAAACTTCTCAGTTGAGCAGATTTTGATGAAATGTTCAGGGAATGTTGGTCATGGCACAAGGGAATAGCAATTATATTTTGGTGCTGTTGGTTGTTTCTTTGTCCGTCTGTCTGTCTGTGTGTGTCTCAGCAATATAACTCGAAAAGTCCTCAACAGATTTTAATGATATTTCCAGGGAATGTTGGTCACGGCACAAGGAAGATGTGATTAGATTTTGGTGGCCATCTAAATACAGATGTGGATACAGGATTTGTTTACATTCCACCACCGGGCAGTTTCCCACATATTCTAGAATAACTCAGCTATGAATGTGAAAGGAGGTGTTTGCATAGACAACTTGAAAACGTAACACCATCAGCCCTGAATGTTGCCAGAATGGTGTCATTATAAAACTCATGCTTATACAGCTAATACTAATACTTCTTTCATAGTAGAGGTGTGAGTCCCCCAACTGTGCTGCAGTTTTACAGCATATTTGGCAGTGGAAAGAAAAACATGTCTTGTCATGGCAGCACAAACATTACTACACCATTAATCCCACCCAAAGTCATAAAAGCCGCCAGATTAATTGTGTTTTGCAGCGAACAAAGAACAATCCTGTGATCTAAACAGGTTGCTTACTCGTTCGCTAAATAATCAAGCTGCATTCCACATCAGCTTATATGAGCCTTAGGGCTAAAGAAATACCTAAACTCAGGGGGAGGCTGAGCATTTGTGTGTGCGTGCGATATAATTGTTTGTCCCCAGGGATGTGAAGTCACATGCATGTCTTGCGGGGGGGAAGAACGGAGTCAAAGCCTCAGGCAGCTAAAATTGAAGTCCACTTCAAAGTCTGGGGCTTTCCTCAGTCTCAACACTGTGCTGATAATAGCATTATCCACTGTGGTCGACTATTTAAAGAGGTGTGACTTCATGCCTGCAAGGTCGATTCACGTCTTTTTGTTAACCATGACAAATACACGACACGCTTATTTCTACACTTAACCCACACTGTCTGACTCATGGGTGAACTGGAGCATTTCTAATCAGTTAGAGATGCTTTTTTTGGATTAATCTGCTAAAATAGAGTGGACTAGATGGATAAAGTATTAGCATATCTTACATTTTGAAAATAAATATGAAAGAAGACGGGGTTGTTTATATGAGTATAATTCATATTAGTCTCTATCTAATATGATGGTTCTTAATAATAATGGCTTAAATATACCTGTTGTAAATATACCTTTGAACGTTCCTGTTGACGAAAGAATAAATATCATCTGTCTTTGTGCTTAACAACAAACCCTGTCAATTCCTTCCACTTTGTTTTGCATGCTTTGCAAAAGACATCCCACTCGCATCAGAGGCAGGAAGCAGAAATGATAACAAAAAAGTCGAAGATGTTATCAGGGCAGACAGGAGACAGAAGTGGTTAAAAGTGTTGCTTAATTTCTCACAGAATGATACAAACTGCACGACATTCAGTGTCTTCGTGTGATTTCAAGCAGAGGTGGTGCCCTTCATAGGTCGGGTTGGTAAGAAACTTGCTGGACCATTAGTCATGCAGCAAATGTCATGTGTAAGACGTTGTTGCCACTGAATACTGTGTAGGCCAACTTTTTTCCATTCTGAAAATCATCAAGAATCAGTAAGAGAATTGATGAATAATGGGGCGGGAATGCACCAAAGTGATGGATGCCAACCACCGTAAAACCAAAGAAGAAGAAAAAGCCTCGCGAGAACTGCCACCTGCAGTAGCCTGGGTGGCAGTTGTCACGAGGCTAGTGCCAACAGCGGGAACAAACCAAGAAAAACAAAGGAAAGAGATGGATGGATGCGACGCAGGAGAAGGCATTCCTGCCAAAAAACAAAGAAGTCGTCTACATATCTCGAAAAATGGGACAGCGAGTTTACTTTCCTTTTGAAATGTAAGGGAAACTGAGGCTTGGTTAGGGTGGCAGGACAGCTCGCAGTAGGCGCCGGAAAATTTCCCTTATTTCCAAATCCAAAACTTGACAGGTATGGTCAGAAGCCCTGGATCCACATGAGCTGTACCTGAACACGCCCCTCTCAAGAAGCAGATGTGGCTTCAGCTTTCAGTGCTATGCTCTAATGTTTACAGTGGCTGTACAGACAGGCCCGCACATGTTTCTTTCACTGGTGCAAGCTGTGGACTTACCAACACAAGGCTCAGGGAGTTTGCCACCCGGGAGAGGCAGCATGTCCCCTAATGACATCATCAGGGGAAACGTACAAAGACTGTTCGAGCACCCATGTGGAGCCACTAACAGAGGAGCTGAAGGGTTTTTCCAAGCTGCCCATGAGCTCACATTTTTTATAGAAACCATTAATAAGTGTATTTTGCAAAATATGAGACCTAGCATAGGGAGAATTTATTCTTTATTGACTCACTTTACCAAGAATTGTGGACAATTTTGACAACCTCAACACATGGAAATACTGAAATGTTTCTGAAAAATGTAGAAAGTGTGGGGAAGTTTGCATGAAATTTTTAATTAAAACAAAATAATGTGAAAATACTGGGTGTCTTGGACTTTAATTACCTCCGCCAAGGAGGTTATGTTTTTGGGAGGGTTTGTTTGTCTGTCTGTCTGTTAGTTAGTTAGCAACATTACTCAAAAAGTTATGGATGGATATTGATGAAATTTTCAGGAAATGTCCAGATTGGGATAAGGAACAAATGATTAGATTTTTGAAGCGATCCAGACCTCCGTCTGGATCCAGGAATTTTTTAAAGGATTCTTTAACATTGGGAGATAGGGCCATTTTTGACATTTCTGCATATAACCCCACAAATAATGGTCAGGGCACTAGGGAAAAAAATACAGGACAAGTTTCTAACATGCTCTACAGTATATCAAAGACTGATCCGGATAAAGGAATAATTCCGGATACCATGATCGAGAATATGAAAAAATAGGGGACCTTTGGGATTTACATCATAGGAAGAGAACAAATGAAGCTATAAACACACAACAAACACCATTACATAGCCAAGAAACTGTGGAATCTGGAATATGCCAACGGATTTGAGGTATCTCCAAAAGCTGTGGAACTAGATCCAAAAGAAAACCGCCATTACGGATTTTCGTGAATAACTGCTGAACTAATGTTGATATCATTATGAATTCTGTTGCCAATGGTATGTTTTCATGGTCAAGGAATCTAAAAATGTAGTCAAAATAAATGTGGGACTAATATTTATGGTGCAAATGACAAATAGGGGGAACTGTGGCGCTTGGCGGAGGTCTGCACTCTCCAAGTGCTTTCTAGTTTATGTTGGAGTGATATCGAATTGGTATTGATAATCTGATTTCATTTTGACTGGAATAATGCCAGGGTTTTAAATCCTGTAATTAGACAAATTATAAAAAATTAAAAAACAAATATATATACAGTCTTGCCAATCATCTATAAGAATATTAAGATATGACTTTTAGTCTTTATTGTTTAGCCCTATTTTGGGATAAAACAATTACATTCCTTTTTTATTTTTTTCTCAGGTCAATTACTAAAATTTTGTCACTGTGAGGCAAAAACCTCTAATCTCACTTTTCAGGACATTAAAAAGAATGCATGAAAACTGAATAAAAGACATTGTATTGTCTAAAGCTGAGATTGTTTTATGTGTTTATAATTGCTTTAAAATGCATAAAACACAGCCACAAACATGGAAGGTGACCAATAGCACCATCTTCGTGGAAAAAAAAATCCAATTATGCTGATAAGAGGTTTTGGCCTAACAGTGAGAATATAATGATTAACAAAAGGAGAAATATGACACTTAAAATTGTCTTTTTTATAGCACAATGGCATTTTTTATGATTTCCTTGCCTCACATGAATTATTGACAAAACTGTGAAACTCCTGTTATTTCTCTCACTCATCAAAACAAATCCACAGGGCAGTATTCCTCAGCATTATGGCAGCACAGATATTAATACTCATGCAGACTGATTGCTTTGGAAAAACATTGTTGTAGTGTAAACAGGGGCAAAACCATTTCAAACATCCCAGGCTTGCATTAGCAGAGACTCACCGCTCAAGTCTCCAGTGGAAATGCAAAGGCTGACCCAGCACAGCTGCACAGATAGCAGCCCTGTTTATGGATCTCTATGGGGATCTGGCGGCGGTGTACGTTGATAGCCTCGCCTCTGCTGCCTCTTGAGTGTGTTCGCCTGAAATAGCTCAGCAGTTTAGAAGTCACCCGGCCACGTCCCAACTCTTTCAACACGCAGGCGTCTCTGCCTCCCTGCTCTGCTCTTCACAGCCCAGTGGCCACGCTGACTTAACTCAGGGTTTGGCTGGGTCCGGCACTTTAGCATGACTGTGCTAAGTAACGTGCACACAGCCACTGGAGTACTTCCAGGCAGGGACGGCTAACAGCTGCGCTCAGGCAACGTGGGCCCATCTTTATCTGGATCTGTTCACTCACAGGCCTCGGCTAACACAGCACCTGTCTGTGGGGTAAAGAGGGATTGAAGAGGCAACTACAGCTTATAAAGAGGCTGCTCATTGTCCTTCACTCCAGAAAAAGAAAAAGCAATCACCACTCAAGCATTTTTATACCTTGAAGAGGATCAGGGTGTTGGAGTGCTGCAAATGCCAACACATTTTCAAATGGAAACAAATCTGACACTGCAAGCTGAAGAAATATGGGATGGAGATCAAATAACAAGTCCCTTCAGTGAATCTGAATGTCAAAAGTTCATGTTGAAGAAGACAGACAGCTCTATATGCAGGCAAAGGAAGAGCTCGTTCAATTTATTACGACTGAACCATAACCAGGGCCATAGGTCCAGTCATCCATACATCCATCAGGGACAATCTCGTGAACAATAAATCAAAAGCTCTTGGAAGGACATTCTTTAAACTACACACAACTGTCCAATTTGATGCAAGGATGAACCCAGGAGGTCAAATTTCAATGTTAATGTAGTTTATGTTCATAATTTGCTTGTTAATGTGGCACCTCAAGAATGCTTTGAGTGATCATCTTCAAACTTCACAAAAGTGTTGATGAAAGAACAGACTTATTTGACTTTAGAGGTCATGTTCATCCTTTGCTTCTTAATATGCTTCAAAGACTATTTAAGGGATTCTTCTTAAACGTGTCATAATTTAGTCATCTAAATTGTTTTAATTTTAGTCTAGTTTTAGTTAATGACATTTCACATGTGAGTCAATAAAATCTACTGTAAATTTAGTCAACTAAAATATGGAGTGTAAAGTGTTAGGCATTTTAACTTTTCCTTGAATTTCTGAAGTCATGTTTTACACTTGGATAAAATGAAGCATCTAACAGCCCTTTACTGAATGCTAGCAAAGTTTGAATGTATAAATTAACAGAAACAATTTTAACTTTTGTGTGAAATGCAGTCACCTTTATTTAGGCTACCTGGCAGAGCATGCCAGGTAGGTTGCCATATATCAATTCATAAAGAGAGTAGCTCTGATTGGATCGCTTCCCAACTTATCCTTCCACCATGAAGCTAAGGCAGTTGTGATTGTATGTCCCTCTTAACTCGTCCAACCTTTCCACACAACCAAAGTAGCTGTGATTGGATATATTCTTACTTGTCCCTACTTTCTACATGACAAAATTAGGTCTGATTGGATTAAGTCTCTGTCAAACGTTTTAGTCTGGTTTTTATTTGTTGACAAAAATGTCAGTTAATTTAGTTTTAGTTTTTGTCCATGTGCACTTGTTTTTATTAGTTACTGTCTAGTTTTCGACAGGGGGAAAAAAGGTTGTTGACAAAAACTATGACGAAAATAATTAGTCAACAAAATTAACACTGGACTCAAGAGTACTCCCTTGATTTTGGAGGTCATTAGTTAAAGATCAAGGTCACTGATATATTTTCAGGCTTTGCACAAATGTTTACTCTGCCTTACCAAAAACTAATAATATTTTGAAAGGTCAAAGGTAAAAGAACAAGGTCAGAGCGGTGCAGGAATGAGTCCAAAAACACAGAAGTGAGTTAGCATTTAGCACTTCCTGGTTTCCAAAGTCAAAAGTATATGGGATCAAAGAACAACTTTTCAGATAAAATATCTTAGATAAAGTTGGTGATCAACACATGTATACAAACTGCATCTGACACTGTCCTGCTTTTGAACTTTAAAGTGTTGTTTGAAAGGAGGTTTGTGGGGTCTGGTTTGGTGAGGTGGTAAGCACCCAGGCACGTCCAATGTATGCTTCTACTGGCCGGGCTCCATTCCTGTCTCAGGCCCTTTTGCAGAATGTTCGACCCTATTCTCTCTCACCCCCTCTTCAAATGTCTATCCACTGTCTCTCTGCACTACTTAATAAAGGCATTAAATGAACTACCCTGGCAACTACCCTGAAAACTGCCTCCCTGTTGGCGGATTCCCCCAAAATTCAGAGCATTTTTTTTTAAGCTGCTGCTGCCGCCGCAGTACAAGCATAGGGTACAAGGCAGCAGTGACATAGAGGTGATTCGGTGAATGTCACAGCAGAGCCCGTCCAAAAGTTCTTCACAACACTCCCTCCCCAAAGACACTTAGTAGAAATGTTGTCCCAGGCCCAGTTTTTCTTCTGGTTATCTTTATACGAAGGTAGAGCCGTGTTGTAGAGCTCCGGATCCTCCGTCACCAACATTATGAGCTCCTCCATTGTTTGCTTTGACACGGGAAGCCTGCTATTTCCGGGTTCTCTCCCTCCTCCGGTGTGATTGGCTGCTGCCAGGTGGCTGCCACCAGAAAGTTCAACATGCTGGACTCCGAGCAGCAGGGCAAAATCTGTGCATGTTCAGGTGGGCGGCAACCGCTCCTGGGTCCTACCACCGTGGTTAACATAGCGTCCCGTCTACCACCCGTTCCTCATTAAAATGACTGGAGGATGCGAGTTGCCATGCGGCGGTGTGAAAAGGGCTTAAGGAGATTGCAGAAACTACTAAAGTTGGGTTAAGACCTGTCCAATGCATTATTTAAAACTGGAAGGATAGTGGGGAACCATCGTCTTCGAGAAAGAAATGTGGTCAGAAAAAAATCCTCAATGATCGTGATCGGCGATCACTTAAACATTTGGTCAAATCAAATCGAAGAAAAACAACAGCAGAACTCTAGGGTATGTTTAATACTGAAAGTAAGAGCATTTCCACATGCACAATGTGTAGGAACTCAAAGGATTGGGACTGAACGGCTGTGTAGCCTTAAGAAAACCACTAATCAGTAAGGCTAACCGGAAAAAAAGGCTTCAGTTTGCTTGGGAGCATAAAGATTGGACTCTGGAGGACTGGAAGAAGGTCATGTGGTCTGATGAGTCCAGATTTACCCTGTTCCAGAGTGATGGGAGCATCAGGGTAAGAAGAGAGGCAGGTGAAGTTATGCACCCATCATGCCTAGTGCCTGCTGTACAAGCCTGTGGGGGCAGTGCTATGATCTGGGGCTGCTGCAGTTGGTCAGGTCGAGGTTCAGCAACATTATGTGCCCAAAGAATGAGGTCAGCTGACTACCTGAATATACTGAATGACCAGGTTACTCCATCAATGGATTTTTTCTTCCCTAATTGCACGGGCATGTTCCAAGATGACAATGCCAGGATTCATCAGGCTCAAACTGTGAAAGAGTGGTTCAGGGAGCATGAGACATCATTTTCACACATGGATTGGCCACCACAGAGTCCAGACCTTAACCCCACTGAGAATCTTTGGGATGTGCTGGAGAAGGCTTTGCACAGTGGTCAGACTCTCCCATCATCAACACAAGATCTTGGTGAAAATATAATGCAACACTGGATGGAAATAAATCTTGTGACATTGCAGAAGCTTACCAAAACAATGCCACAGCGAATGCGTGCTGTAATCAAAGCTAAAGGCGGTCCGACGAAACATTAGCGTGTGTGACCTTTTTTTTTTTGGCCAGGCAGTGCATTTCTTCCTTGCATTCTACGACTGCTGTAAACTTGGAATTTTCCCCTGTGAGACTAATAAAGGATTATCACATCTTATCATATCTTATCTTATCTTATATTATCTAATCTTATCTTATCCCTCGGTTATTGACCTGATGTTGCAAGAACACAGAAACAGATCTTTTGTAAACTTTCCACAAATTTTTAATCCAACTTTGAAGGGTCATAAGTCTAGGGTCAGAGTCACAATGAGTTTGTTTCTCTCTTGTTGAATGTAGTATCTTAGAAGAATTTCTTCAAACTTTGCACGGATGTCCAGTCTGACTAGAGGCTGACTTCACTGAATTTCTTATGTTATAGGTCAAAAGTCAAGGACATTTGGATCTCATGTTCATCCCCTGCTTTTGAAAGCAATATTTCAGGAATGCTTTGAGAATTTTGTTCAGACTTTGCACAACTAGCCACTCTGACCCTAGGATTAATGAAGACTTTTAAGATATACAAAGCTGATATCATTGTGACCTTTAATCTTCCTACAAAACTTGCACTTACACCTTTGAAGGAAAAAGTTTATATCTATCACAATCTAACAAAAACCATCCCAAGCTCTTCTTTACCCATTCCACAGTACTTTCACTGTCATACATTGAAATTTTGGGACTGTGAAGACCCTTTTAAAAAGAGAATTATATCCAAATAGAGCTCTTATAACACTACAAATACAAATATTTTGAGACTCCAGCACACACAGCTAGGTCTAATGCACACAGCTCAGCCCCTCTCTAATAGCTTCCACTGGCAACTTGTGGATCTGTAGCTGCCAAATTCTTCACGATGTTCACAGCTAGTTGTAATCTTTGTCAGTTGTTTCACTGTGCAGGTAAAGCGTACAGAGAGAGGGCCAAAAACAGCTGTCTGCTGGAGCCGAGCCTCAACTGCATACCAAAATACCAAAACAGCGAGCTGAAAGACGCTAAAACAAACTGTAGAACTGACCAGAAAGAAAGGTTATATGGCACTTGTTCCTAGCTATATTTCTATAACTGATTACAGGACAGTTTTTTAACCCCCAGCGAGAACTTTCAGTGTCAAAAAAGAAACACGATAGATTGCAAAAAACTGTAGTTCCTTAAGTGTCCACTGGAGGATGGTTGAAAAGAGATGGAGTTTCCATTTAGATCATGTTAATTATCCATCTTTACAGCAGGAACACACATGCTTACAAACTGGTTAAAAAACAGATTTTGAATCCTCAGCTCTGTTCTTCACTGGTAAAATCTGGGGTTATTCACAAATTTGCATTAATAGGGTCATGGCTGGGTTGACGGGGAGATAGGACAGCTTCTTAAATCTTTTCACTAATCAATGGATGATGTCATGGAGACTGTGATCATGTTTTATACAGTCTATGTTTGATCAATAATGATGCATGATTATGATCTATGCTTTAAAGTTCAAATATCAGAAGCCATCTAAGATGATCCTCTCTTGGGGCAGTGGCCTGAAGTTGGTAAGGAAAAGAGGAAGGGAGGATTGTTTATTTATGAATCCACTAATTTTCCTTCTTCCCCCATTTCTTCCTTTTATAGAAGACCTAAGTTTACAAGCATACTGTGCAGGTTGTATTCGTGATTATCTCTCTCATTCTATTAAATGCAAATGTAAATTGGAGTAACTGAACCCCAAAGATTTGATGCATTTACCGAGGAATTTAAAAGATATGCCGACAGAATGTCATGGACAGGGCCTGGGGGAAGGAAAATAAAATACGCTGACTCACTCCAGGCAATGGATCTTCAGCAGATTTGACTGTTAGCTATATTGTCATATCAACCAACGCAGTCTTACCATGGACTACTTGAGTGTGAAAAGATGGTATATGGTCTTGTAAAAGGGCCATATTTGCGTGATTTCAACTTCAGTTATAGAAAACATGGTTTATTTGCTATATCTGGCAACAGAGCTACACTTCCTTCAACCCTTGAGTGTCACATCCACTTATCTGATTCACAGAGCCCACTGTTACGTGTGAATTTTGGCTCTGTGGTGGCAAAGTAATAGCATCACACTGTCATCTACCACCAGGTAGGTCCATTGTAAAATTCAAGTGCAGTAATGCACAGAGTAAATTTTGTTGACTAATTATTTTCGTCATAGCTTTCGTCAACAACCTTTTTTACCCTGACGAAAAACTAGACAATAACTAAAAAAAAACAAGTGCACACGGACAAAAACTAACACTAAATGAACTGACATTTTCGTCAACGGATAGAATCTAGACTAAAATGTCTGACAGAGACTAAATCCAATCAGACCTAATTTCGTCATGTAGAAAGTAGGGACAAGTTAGGAATATATCCAGTCACAGCTTCCCATACAACTTTGGTTGTGTGGAAAGATTGTATGAGTTATGAGGGACATCCAGTCACAACTGCCTTAGCCTCATGGTGGTGGAATCCAAGCATAAAACATGAATTAAGAAACTCAAGGAAACATAAAAAATGCCTTACACTTCACACTTCATATTTAAAATTTACAGTAGATTTGGTCGACTAAAATGTTGTGAAAAAGACTAAAACTAAAACAATTTAGATTATTAAATTAAGACAAACTAAAAGATATTTTAGGCAAAAGACTACAACTAATACTAAATTAAAAAGTGCTGTCAAAATTAACACTGGTAATACAGCTAAATCTTGTGAAGTAAGGCTGGACAATATATGTGGTTAACAGAGTAAATGAAATGTGAGTAAGGGCAATTGTCACATTGCAAGACGCCATTCAAAATCATGTGACTCAAAACAGGTCATGCTTCCATTTGTGGGAAGTTAGACAGAAACCAAACTTCCAGTTTCTTGTTTAATCAACTAGTTAAAATAAAATTTGGTCAGAGAGAGACTTTCAGTTGATGTTTTCTTTCATTAGTCTTCTTTATACTTATCTTAAATAGGGATGGGGTTTGAGAACCAATTTCAGTTTATAAACAATAACAACTCTCTTAAGGAATCAATATCATGAGTCATTTTGCTTATCAATTCCTTTGTCGATTCCTTCCACTTTGCTCTGCATGCTTTGCTAATCAAGGAAGTCGTGCTGTCATCAGAGGCAGTCAGCAGAAATGAAAAAGAAGTCAGATCGTAGCAGACACAGGGCAGAGGTGTTTAAAACCGTGTATTCATTTTCAACAAAAGACCCTTCCTGCCCAACCTTCAGGAAGTGGACACAGCAGCAGCTTGAGAAGCATTTATCTATTGCATTACTGAATTAGGAGCGTCATGTGTTTGACATTTCTGCCACTGAGAACCTGAGTAGGCCAACTAGATCAGCAGGAATGGATAAAGGAAACTTTACATAACTGGATCGAAGCAGAATTATTAATGATATCAGTTTCAATAAAATCTAGTCAATTTACATGCCTACTCAAAGATACTCATTTAGTGTAGCTTTACATGTAAACAAAGATACACTTGTTAAGATCTTTAAAAACAGTTCTAACTGCTACAGACCAAGTGCTCAGCAGCACAGCACAGTAAGCTAATACAAGTTACAAACAGAGGGGCTGCTTGTGGAGAATTCACTTTAAACATCTTCAGAAACTGTAAAAATCATGAACCAAAAGTAACGCAAATGCAAGCCTTAAGTTTATTTGTAAAGCCTATTAAAAAACGTGTTACTATACTCTGCCTCCTCCATATTTCAGGGTTTTGACACAGTTTCTTTAATCAAATTCAAGACTTTTTAAGAATTTTTTAAAGAATTTGTTAAGTACGATTGTAATTTAAGTACATTAATTTAATCAAGCCAAATGTTATTAAGAAGGCACATATTTCCCCAAGAGCAGGACAGACATGCTGACATGGAATAGCACATGCATGCACAAAGACCTTTTCAATGTTTTTCAACTGTTTCTCTTAAAATTAGGGATGCATGATATTAGATTTTTGCTGATATGCCTATATTTCTACGCTCCTTACTGCCAATACCAATATTTTGCGTCAAGAGCACAAAGTCTTTACCTAACAAAAATTGACCCATTTCTTTCATGGTTAAAGTCCATTTGTGTTGGAAACAGATGTAAAGCAAGAAAAACAACATTTTATTCTGTAATAAATTACACTTTTGATTCATCAAGGTGACCACTGCATGATGATAAGTTAATGGTACAATGTACATTTTGCCAATATTACAGCTAGTATATGGGATGTTATGGCCAGCTTGTGTGATCAAAATATCGCCTATAAATATTTGCCAAAATTATCATATCTGCTGATACAGATATTAGTCTTTACCTAAAATTTAAAAAAAATTGATAAAAACAGTCTTAATCAAGTGGCATCAAATTTAAGACCTCTTACAAGTAATTATAAGACTTTTTAATACTCTCTAATGCTTTAAACTTCAAAGATTAAACTAGAAAAGCACTTAGAGAGCACAGACCTCTGCCAAGGTGATCCAGATCAGTCCCAAAATTTAATCAGTTCTTCCATATCCTATTTCTGACAATTCCTGAAAATTTCATCCAAATCCATTCAGAACTTTTTAAGTTATTTTGAACACAGACAAACAAACAGACAGATAATTGCCGGCAAAAACAGAACCTCCTTGGCGGTGTTAATTAAAGACTTTTAAGGACCCGTAGGAACTCTGGTATTTGTACATACTGCAGTCGCTGTCAGAGGGTTGTGGTGTGCAATGAAAAAATGAGCAGGATAAAAGAATACACACTTAGATCCACCTTAAATTATTGCATATAAAAAGACACTGCATTTATCTAGAAAGTTGTCTTGACAAAATCGCAATATGTAAACTGCAAGGGAAAAAACATTGCAAATTTCCCCGTGTGGGACGAATAAAGGTTTATTCTATTCTATTCTATTCTAATATCATCTTTTCCCAATATCATTAAGCCCTATTATGAAGGGCAAACTGTGCATATTTCTGAAACAAAGCATAAAAATCTTAGATTTATGTTGAGATTTGGACCCTTATCTGTAACAATACTACTAGCATATACATAGGTTTGAGTTAAATAAGAGGTACTGGGGTATAGTTACTCAGAAAACAGATCACAAGAAAATCTTAGCTGCTTCCAGTTGTCCAGAATCTCATTTATAACTGTTCTAAAAATACTGACCTCACACAGAGAATGTATGCATCATAGTAATGCCTCCATTACCATAAATCCTTTCTGTCCTTCTGAATAATGTCTGCAGAAGGATTAAAACTGGGCTGTATATCATCCTAAGGACTAAAACATCCGCCAAAGAAAGATAGAGGTAGGAAAAGTGCATAAACGGCAGATGAACCCTGTTTTCACCATAACTGGGGATTTATTGACTATTTTTTCATCCTCCACAGAACATAAAGACCTTTTTTGGTCAGCAGAGACCGGTCCGATCCAGCTCCTGCAGTATGAGGGCGTGGTACCGTCTAGTCAACACTGCATCAGGTTGCAGAGGCTGAACAAAAGGTGGAGTTTATTCTCACTGAATCATGGTAATTAAGGAGCTCTGACCTGTCTGTGCTTTATAACAACTGTATTTACTCTCAAGAGACTCACACTGAGCTGGGAGTGAAATATCCCCAGGGCTCCCAAAATAAAAACAAAGCACTGAGTAAGGTCTCACTCTACAGTCAAACACAAATCAGCCATTTATTCACTTCCTGGGAAAACAACACAATGTGATTACATTTGTGTGCTGGTGGCTGCGAGCAAAAGGCATGAGAAATTCAACTCTTACCCTCAGAGGGAAGGTTGACAACAGGGGAGGAGGAGGAGGCGGGGAGACACAGAGATGCCTGACCATGTTTTATGGATTTGTGTGTATAATTAGATACTCCAAAGAGACTAAAACCTCCAGACAGCTTAATGGGGTTTAATGTGGGGGGAAGGTAGGGCTGGGTGATACAGTCTGAAATAATAACTTGGTGTTTTTAATCCTTTAACAAATCAGTCAATTTCCCCAAAACAAGCCTGTAAAAGATAACCCAAAGTAGAACAGCTATTGCTCTTGAAACCTTTGAGGTACATGCATGGTGTTGGTCTCTTTTGAAAGGTATCATTCTGAAGATTTCCCACAATAAACAGAATCATTGTAGGTGCTACTACAGCTGACTTACCGCAGTCTGACCACAAAAAATAGAACATTTTTCCTCACCTATTGTTTTTTTATTTTTAAAATCAAGTTCCTACAGATGACTGTAACTTGAATCTATAAGGTGAAAAGCAAAATACAACCAGAACATGAAGTCTTTCCTACGAAAGTTTAAAATTTCATGAAAATAAACAAAAAAGAAAAAGGTTTACAGCTTCTTTTCTTAGACTATGTGTGTTTCCAAAATCGGAGACTCCAAATGGCACAATTTGGCACAGGGACCATGGGGATACTAAGGGTAAGGGTTAGGGTTAGGTGTAAGGTGGGTTTTGGGGAGATGCCCACTTGTGTGGGCGTCCCAGGCACGGGCTCAGCTATTATTTTTTGATTATTTTATCTTTGACCCAACTTGTATTTGTTTCTTATGTTTTATATTGCAGAAACACCAAGTGTGGTTTTGGAAAGTGGCAAAATAAAAGGATATAAGGGTAAGAGTTAGGTTTGGTTAGAGGTTTTCAGATGCCCCCGTTGTGGGAGTATCCGTGCACGGGCACACACACTTTATTTTTATAGCTTTAGTTCTCCAATGTCTGTGGTTTTTTTGGGGTTATTTTAAGGAGCCGTGTCCAACTGTACTGCATGGCCATAATGTAAGGGTTAGGGTACAATCTAACCCTAACCCTAATAGCTACCCTAACCTTAACTAATGGCGATACATCAATGTTTTTTTGTAAAGACTTAACAAGAGCTTAGCACAATACAGAAATTGTACAGTTTAACTTTTGTAAAAATAAAAAAAATATACATTTATCTATTCAAAACTGATACTAGAGCAACATAAATAGAGGTACTAGATGTTGAAAAAGGACAATCTATAAGTTTAATCAAAATTTGCAAACAAACTCCTACATCCTGCTAAATTGTTCAATAAAACTGGCAACATTTCTGTATACTCAGGAAGTCAAAATTTCATGGCACATAAAATTCAAGTTTCAAAATGATAAAATCTGTTATCTTTCAAAACACTGGTTCAAATAGGTTCTTGTATATTTAACAGTACACTGTAAAAAATACATTTGCACATTCTGAAAAATAAGGAGAACTGATAAACTGTTGTGTTGCCATCACACACATCACAATCACAATTAAAATGATCATGGCATTATTCCCATATATCGGTTTTATGATATCTTTTTTGGCTTGTGAAAGATCTGAGATTAAAGTTGGGTTTTCTTTTCTTCAACTCACACTGTATATGAAGTATTTCTACAATCAAAACAAGGCCAAATGAAAAAAAAACAAACTTTGAACCACAGCATGCTGTATTTGCAGTGTGTCTTCTAAACTGTGGCTTGAACATTTTTCATGCATAAGAAACAAACTCTGTATCTACTGTGGTCGGCTCTCAGCTCACTGACGATAAGATGCCAGATGGACTTTTACTGAAGATAGTCGAGGAAAAGAGAAAATTTGCAGTTTTTGTTTCTATTAAAAAACAGGGAAATGGCAGCATGATGTGACTGACACTGCATGCCCTGCACATTGTAATTGTGATGTTAAAATGATATATTACTGAACCCTTGTTGTCATGGTATCAAATTGGTATAAATATAGTTTTTTCTTTTTTAACTAATAATATCAATCTCGCCCAAATAGGATAAAATAAATACTATTTCCCTATTTAGATTAAAAATTTGAAAGAGATTATCTTGTAGTGAATAAGCATATTACTGGGAGCACATAATAGTAAAAATCTTTTTACTTGGCGCTAGGCCTGGTGTCTATTTTTCATTTTTCAAATCAACATCAGTGTTTGCATATATCTGAAAAACACAATATACTGTCCAGCCCCAGAGTTGAGCTTATATAAAACTTTTCATGCTCCAGGGTGTGTTGCCAAAGTGCTTTATGGTAGTTAAATGCAACTTAGTTAGCTAAAAATAGAGCAACTACCAATCAGGTGAACAGTATTTACTCAATGCTGTGGCTCCATGACTTATGAGAGGAAAACAGACCTAAAGAGTGTTTAGTGAAAGCTAAGTCTGATCTGTAGGCGTGATGTGTGCAGGACCTTGCTGGCTCTGTTTATCTGCAGTTGGGGAAGATAAAATAAACAGAAGACCAAAGAAAAATAAGTTATCTACCTCTTTTCCTTCCCTGTCTTCTGCATGAACAAGCAATTCACAACAGGAATGTGGACACACTCGGCTCAACGGTTTGTGACTCTTTCTTTCCTCTGCTGTGAAACCCTGCAAGAAATCAGTTGACAAAAAGTCTGACACTTCAACTGATGTAAGGGAAAACAAATAAAAGCTGGGAGTGTGATATCTAAGATAAAATGGATGTATTTGATGTGTTTTAGCATCACGCAGGGATTATGCCACAAAAGTGAGGCTCGGGAATTTGAGTGTGAGCAACAGAACAAGGTCAGGCCCACCCAGACAAACATTTCAGATTCTGCTGATGTTTGAGTCCTTGAGGTGCTCAGGATTTTTGTGAGGCTGAATGCACCGTGATTAGACTTTAAATCAAGAGTCCTTACCCAAAGATAATTGCTCTAATCTTGTGTATCAGCTTTACATCAACAGCTCCTGAAATGACCTGCAAATCACGTGGAGATGATACTGGTGAGTCAGCATGAGGGACACTTCCTTCCTCTATCCTGTTGGAGGGCATGTCCTGACGCTTCTAGGTCACGAGACAGATCAGCAATTCTGGAGTCATGGTTGCAAAACTGGGGTGCAGGGACATGGAGGAAAACCTGGAGAGGTTTTAAATGACCACAAGTCTGACAAAGCCTACAATGATTTAATTATAACTAATAAAAAGTTAAGATATCGGGATGAGTTAAACAAGCTCTTTTGAGCCTCAGACCTGTTTGGAAACTTTTTTCTTTTGGTGTTTATCAATATGGACAGAGCAACAGCTGCCTGAGAGTGAAGCCAAAGTGCTCATGCCTCCATGCTTCCTGGCTGCAGCATGGGTCAAAGTCTCAATGTCAACACATGGGATAGGAGTAAAAATGTATGCATGTTTGTTATCCTTTGAATCTGTTGAGATTAGAACTGAACAAAATTTCATTTTACCATCACAACTGCATGTGCACATGGGCAATAGTCACAATGCATGATGTGCAATGTAAATTAAATGACCTGAAGCCAATCAGGATGGCGCTTCTATCTTGTTTGATGTAACAAACAACACAGAAGCAAATGTGCTGATTACAAACTACATCCTTATACACATATTCAACTATTGTGTTAAATAACTAATAAATGAGATATACTGCACTGCTTATAGTATTACACATTATCATGCTACATCATGTGGTCACCGCTGTATCACAATACACACTGCATGCAAGATTCATGCTAATGCACATCACTATTTAAAGGATAAGTTCGGTTTTTTGACACCTGGACCTTATTTTTAGGATTAAATACGCTCGTAGACTCACCCAGACAATTTTGGCGGAGCTTGGAGCCGTTTTCGAGCAATTTAGATCTATCCAACGGCGTTTTTTCTCATGCCATAGTAGCAGATGGGGCCAGAAATCGAAGCCCCTAAATTAGACATTATCTGCTGCGAAACTCGCTCATTTCAGCTACATTTTATAAATGGCCAGTGTTATCACCATGTCAGCTCAACTTTGTTGTTATGGTCATCCGGGGCTTTACAAGGATGGGTAACGTTTGGTGACGTCATAGACAAGAGCGCAGCTGAGTAGAGCCGCTGTTGTTGCTAGGCTACACGGCTACACGGCTATTTTTGTGCAACATGGCGGAATATTTATCCGATGTAGAAGTGTTTGACGACGACTTTGAGAATAATGGATGCTGGTATCGTTTTCAGCCAGAATATACCGACGAGGAGCTATTTGAAAGGAGGATGCAGAGGGAAAGAGCCGAACAGCTGGCCAGAGAACAAGCAACCACTGCACGTCCACGAATGGGGGCTAACTGGTGGTTTTGTTGTGGACATTGCACGGCAATGGCTACAGAGGAGGAGTGCCTTTGCTGCTCAGAGTGGGACTTGAGACCAGAGGAAACACGTATTGATGCCCCCCAAAATACGATTTCTGGCCCCGTCTGCTACTATGGCATGAGAAAAAACGCCGTTGGACAGATCTAAATTGCTCGAAAACGGCTCCGAGCTCCGCCAAAATTGTCTGGGTGAGTCTACGAGCGTATTTAATCCTAAAAATAAGGTCCAGGTGTCAAAAAAACGAACTTATCCTTTAAGGGCATATAAAACTCTAGAAAAAGGACAATATGCCTTTATATATCAACACTTCCTCAGCAAAATATGTAAATTACCATTACTTTGATCATCCAAGAATTTGTTTGACATATTTGCATGTTTATACCTCATGTGAGTGTGCATGTGTTGTGTTATGATAAATGTAACACCCCCACCTACTGGACAGGTTTATTACTCTTTTTATAGTGAGTCTTTTGAAATCATTTGAGCATCAACCCTGTTAAAAAACTATAAAAAATTAACCCATTTGTACTGTTTTTGCACATAGAGTATTTATTAATATGGACAGAGCAACAGCTGCCTGAGAGTGAAGCGTAAAGATCAACAACTCTATGCTGACTGGCTGCAGTAGAGGTCATAAGCTCCATCCTCTCAATGTTATTGTAATGCACACATTTGTTTTTACAATTTGATCCCGTTAGGACTGAACAATAATCCAAAAGTAAGTATTTAGCATTAGGACTGGGCAGTATGGCCTAAAAATACAATCTCTGATTTTTCTCCACAAACTCGATTGCCAAATTTAAGTGATTTCAGAGGAATCAAACTCCGAATGGCAGAAATGACAATAAAAATATTTGCCTCTAATTTTATCAAAGCAAGTCACAAACACAAAATGAATTTCCCTCTCGTAATTTGAGTACCACCTATAAAATTGTTATTATACTTACTATGTAGTTTGGACATAGGCAGGTTTGTCTATATTGACACTGAAAAGTTGTAGTCTTCTCAAAACATTAATAAAACGCTATTATCATTATTCAATTTCAATTGAAAAACAAATAAAGGCCTATAAATGCACCTTTCCTTTTTAAGTGCAAGTTTTGAAACACAGAAAAACACGCAGAAGGAACCAATAACTCAAATGTCAGCTTAGGCCCACAAATCACATAAGTGCGGCACTTAGCATTATTGGTTTCACCTGCGTTTGACAAGGTCAAGTGTCTACTGTGAAGAAACTCAAATCAACTTCACTTTAAGTTTCTATTTTCAATCCATCTTAGCAGCAATGTTTGCCACCGGACAAGCATTTGTATCAACAGCTCCTGAAGTCCAACATCGTTTGTATTTGAGAGCATAAACAATGGAAGTCACTTCATTGTTAATCGGTTTATGTTTACTTTCATCTGTCAATATGCAGACAATATAAGGCATGACGTTATATTGTGCTACCTCATGAGCCTGCTGTGCTCCACTTCTATCTTCTAACATACTGCAGCCCTACAGCACACACACATAACTAAACCTACAATGAATGGAGTTTAATGGGTTCTGGGGAATTCATGGGTTTTTTTGAAGAACTCATGCAAAGCTCTGCTAATAAGCAATTATGCACTTTTGGAATTGGCAAAGAGAGAAAAAACTGATTGAATAAGTGGCTCATAATTCAAATCAATTATAACAAGTCCATCTCATTTCTGCTTCTAGATTTCTGAAGATTCATATTTTACTTCCTCCAACTTAGGGAGAATGAGCTGGCCACGCTTCTATTTTCAAATAAATAACAGAAAAAAAGGGATGCACAGTATTGGATTTACCAAACTCATTATTGCCAATATCAGTGTCAATGCTGATAATTTCTGTATAAAGCTCAAAGCCTCCACTTTACTAAATGGAGACAGTCCATTTGTGTTAGAAACATATTTAAGCAACAAAAACAACATTTTGTTTTCTAATAAAAGCTACTTTTGAGTTATAAAAGTGGACATTTAGTGATGATACAATAAAACATCATTGTACTGTTGTATATTCTGCCAATATTCCAGCCAGTAAATGGAATATTTATGGCCATTTTTACTGCTAAAATATCGTCTTTAAATATCAGCCAATACTGATAAGAACACTTTCAGACATATATCTGCCGATATTGATCAGATAATATTGTGCATACTAAACTTTGTATTTCACACAACATGCAACCTTCAAAGGGGATAAAAATCTTTAGTAAAATCAAATGACATTGATATTTGATACAATGACAATCAAATTTAAGTCCCAGACATCCACCACTTGTTGAATTCTTTGTTTTAAATGATAAAGAGCCTTTATTAAAAAGCTATTCATGAAATCAAGACCTTGCTCTCTCTTGCTCTCCGTCTGGTAAAAAAAAATCAAAATGAATACCATCAATCATGGAATGATGGAGATTTATCATTTTATATATGGAACTTTTGTAATGTTTTTGTACAATTTGACTGTAAACTGCATTTCCTCTGTAATTTCCAGTGATTTAAAAATAGAAAATTCCCCAATACTGGGTTCTATTTTTGATGCTGTGGTTAACAGAAAAAAAAATGGTACCATGTTGTGTAATCTGTTAAATAATGTCAAAATTTATACTTTGCTGTTATTGCAGCCATTTGTTATTTTTGACATCAAAAGAAATATTTATTGAGTATTACCATCAGCTAAAATATGTTAAACTAGAAGTGCTCCAAGGGCACATAACTCCTCCAAGGCATTTCCAACACTGTCCGGCAAGTTACTGTCAAAAATGTAGAAAACTGCTCTGTCTCACACTGTTAACAAATCCTTTTTAAAAAAAAAACCCTGAAGCCACACCCAGATCACCACCACAGCCTTATCACTTCTTCCTTGTGCCATGACAACCATTCCCTGAAAATGTCATGAACGTCTGTCGTGAACTCAAGTTATTAGTTAAAATGTGGAAAACAGCCCTATCTCACGCTAACAAGTAATCTTTCAAAAAAAGGCACTGGATCTGCATGTGGATTCAAAGCACCAGATTGAATCACTTCTTCTGCGTGCCTTGACCAACATTCCCTGAGAATGTCATGAGCATCCATTGTGAACTTATTAGCATACATGGAAAACTGCCCTGTCTCACACCTTCAAGAAATATGTAAAAAAAGACCCTGGATCTGCATGTGAATACAATTCACCTGATCAAATCACTTCCCTCTTGCATCTTGGAAATGTCATGAACATCCGTTGTAAACTTATTGAGTTATTGGTGAAAATGTGGAAAACTGTTCTATGTCAAGAAATCCTTTAAAAAAGGCCCTGGATCTGCATGTGGAATCAAATTACCAGATCAAATAACTTCTTCCATATGACATGACCAACATTCCCTGGAAATGTCATGAATCATCAGATTGAATCACTTCTTCCTTGTGTCATGATCAACATTCCCTAAAAAATATCATGAACATCCATTGTGTTTGCATTATGAGCAAACATGTGGAAACTGTTCTATCTCGCACTGTCAAGAAATCTTTTAAAAAGACCCTGGATCTCTATGTGGATACAAATCACCTGATCAAATCACTTCAGCCTTGTGTCTTGACCAACATTCCCTGGAAATGTCGAGAACATCCACCGTGAACTTATTGAGTCATTGGTGAAAATGTGGAAAACTGCCCTATTTTGCATTGTCACGAAATCCTTTCAAAAAAGACCCGGGGTCTGCATGTGGATTCAAATTACCTGATCAAATCACTTCTTCCTTGCATCTTGAACAACATTCCCTGGAAATGTCAACAAAAGCTGTTCATAACTTAATCCTGTTCACAAACATGACCTCTTTGGCAGAAGTAAACATTATTTTTGGCACATATTTCCTTTCCCTACATGTTTCTATAATTGGCTTTTTATTAGCTTTTAGAAAAAATATGAGAAAAACGATATGATGCTCAAGCAAACAATAAAAAGGGATGAGAAACAAAGTGGCTTAGCCTAATTTCATCTTGAATGTCTCATTAAAATTATCTGAAGCAGGAAACAGCGAGCCTCATGGAGCCTCAGTCCAGCCATTGAACGAGCTGACCACCACATTGTTCCTGCTGTCAGGAGGAGGAGTGACCGCTAGCCTGCTAAGATGGGGAACACACCTCCAACAGTCACATAGCCTCACCCAACACTCAGTCCACTTTCTTAAAGGATGTCAAAAGTGTTACTCCGAGCTAATTTCTCGGACTTTTCCCGTCTCCATTACCTGATATTAAGCCGAGGAACAAAGCGGAGTCATCCAGCCGCGGACACTACACTGTGTGTGTGGCAGTCAGAGGTGCTGTCAGTGTCGCCTCTCTTCAGGGGAAATTCAGCCAACGGTCAGGACCAGTTCATGACCTTCACAATAAGAGGAATTTAAAGCGGACAGAAGGTCTTTAACAAAGAGAAATAATAATGGGGCTTAAAATCACGCTCTGAATCTGGCTTATTTACTCACCGGTGCCTGGTACTCACCTCAAACTCTCTCTGAATGAGTTGGTGAACCGGCATCAAGTGTGTTACATAGAAACATTTCCACTTCCGGTATACGTTTCAAATGAAATTTTCTTTTCGACGGACGACAAAATGTGTGATTCTTGGTGACTATTGCTCAAATACTTATTTCATGGTGGCCACATTTACTAAAAATCTTTATCATATATCACGACTGAGGCCTGACACGAGTATTTGTCTTTTTACTTTATTTTTTAATTAAATTTTCAAAATCAGTCATACAAATGATCAGATACACAATCGTCGAAATTTAACTTAAAAGGAACATTTAGGGTGCTGGTGGAACTTACCAAAACACCACTACATCTGCAACAACTGTACAGCACTGGGAAAAGAAAGAAAGAAAAGAAAGAAAAAAAAAACTCCCAAAAAAAACCAATAATAATAGTTAGTGCAATAAAGATAAAGTAAAAAAAATACAATAATTATAATAATATTATAGAAAATAATCAATCATGAAATGAGTGAAATAAGCTATTAAAGAAAGAAGAAAAAAAAAAAGAAGGGGGGGTGGGCGGCATCCAAACACAAGTACACATACATACACACTCAAAGTGTAGGGGGTGCTCCAGTTGCAAACATAGATATGCCAGTAAATGTATTTAATCATATACCAAATCTGCTGGATGTTTTCAGTACAACTGTAGACCATCAAGATCACGAGTACTTGTCTTGTTCAAATACAGGAAAAAGCCTTTATTCTGAAGCCAACACCAGTATACTTCCGGTTTGACTCAGTAATTACTGGAAGCTTCTCGCATTTTCTCTGGAAGGAAATTGTTGCGCCTGCGTGAATGATGAAACATATTTATGATGACAGGCAGATGGAGGGCGTCGTTCCGTTATGATGCTCTTCACCTTCAACCGCTTACAAGGAAAATCCTCCAAATACATCCAACGTCATATGCATCTGTGTGAAAGGTTAGAAGCCGAGCTGAAATACAAAAATAAAACGCGAATTTATATAGTATTAGATTTACTGACAGAAAATTACAAATAAAATTAAAAAAAAAAAACAGAGGAAAAAACACTCAAATGGCAGATGGACTTATTTCAACTTGTCTTTAAAACCCATTCCTAATATTTGGGGTGTTTGAACAATGATAAGCTGAATTGTAATGTTCAAAGTGATAACATATTAAAATCCCTGGAGTTGTATTCAAATAAATAATTTTAAAAGTCTTATTTTTTTGCTTAATGGTGTTGTAGGTCAGGTTTTATTATTAATATTATGATTGTCATTACTGTTATTTTTAGTAGTTTAAATATTTATTATTGTAATTATTATTATAAATGCATCCATTTTCAGGAAGTTTATATTAGTCCCTTATGTTCCCAGACAAGATGCTACATATGCTAATATCCAAATATCCTCTGTTACTGGCATGGCATATGTTTGAAAATCAATGAAGTTTGCTTTTCGGGAAAGGTAACAGCCCCCCACTGGATCATTGGCTGATCCAGTGGGGGGCAACCTTTTTTTAACAGACTCTAAAAAGTGTCAAGCACAAATATGAAAAAATTAAGTCAGCTACTGAGAAATTGTTTTAAAAAATCTTTTAAAAATGTAGCTTTAGCTAGGGACCCATTAGCATTACAGGATAATATTACCACCTATTGTTAATGGGTGTGAATAGATGGCTCTCCACTGCATAAAAAATCCCCCTCAACATAAAAACACAGGAGGAACATCCCTCTGAATAAAGGTCCGTGACCCACTTTTGGGTCACGAACCACCAGTTGAGAATCATTGCTATAGAGTGTGATTCTTTTACAAAACAACATGGTGAAGTCACTCAAGGTCATTATTCATACATTTCTGGAAACCCTGTTGGTTTCACTGACTTTTACACAATAAACTCAAACTAAGGTTCCAGTTCTTATACCATTAAACTTCTTCTTTTGTGATGAATTTTCCTCCTTTAACATATGTCCCGTATAATTTTTACATTTCCACAGATTCACCATAACTTTTCTGTGTAGTTACAATTCATTTGGATAAAATTTACACCTTTTCCTCCTGTTTTAACCATGGTTTGGTCATAAACAGCTCAGCCCCTCTTTTTCTTTTTTTTATGCAAGACTTTTGCTCTCAATACTTTGAATAATCTCATTACACCCTCAGATATGCAACATACAAATTTTATCAGCTTCCTTAGAAAGTAAATACTCACATTGCACAGGCTGAAGGACTGTCAGAGGAGTTTCATCACCTACCATTCATTTCCTCTTCTTGGTCACAGTAAATATATATAGCCCTAATCTCTCTTATTGACTCTTATTGTTTTGTTTTATTGAGTCATCCCCCTGCTGATGATCTCAGTATAATTCACCTTTATATAACTTTAGCTTTGTCATTGTTCTCTACCTTCCTTTATGCTGCTCACCTGTTGTCAAGTAGCACAAATATTTACTTTTACTTTATTTGCCTATGTGCTTTATTTGCATCTGATTAATGTAAAATGAGCCCGCTGCATTCAAAGTGTGTGACAGGGGATTAAAAAAATCCACAGGTATTATTTCCTTCACAGTCCTCACAATCAGATTATTTAACTTCTCAGTAGGAACAGAGTGACTCCTACTGGTGGTTCTCTGCTATTGAAGCCAAGAGATTCATTTGTAAAAAATTGTACCGTCATAGTTTCTTTCCTTATATATTGTTTAAATTAACATTAAAGTCATGTGTCATCAAAAGTCATTGTTATACCAATTTGTCCCACATAAGTTACAGACTAATCAAGCAACACCCTCTGATAACTGTGCTTAAACATCAATCATCATCAAAGATTAGTCAATAAGGATATGTTTCATCAGTGTTGTATCATTTAGTCACGGAGTGTAACATCACATTTGTATGCATCAGTAAAAAAATTGTCTAGTCTGGAAGACCAAGAAGGTCAAATTTCTTATGATCCCACTTTAAAGCAAGCATTACTGGTGCTATGGTTTAGCTGCCAAATTAGATGTAAATGCAAATGTAAATATTCTTTATTTATATAGACCTTTACAACAACCCTTTAGGTGAACCAAAGTGCTTTACAATATAGATAGTAAATAAAATGGAATAAATAACAACAATAAAAAATAAACGAAAAAATAGAATAAAATACAAGACAATAAAATACAATAAAGTAAAAGTAAAAGTGTCACCACGCTACTGGGTATTAGAAGCGTAAATAAATAGGTTTTCAGTCTAGATTTGAGGAGGCTCAGGTCAGAAATAAGATGCATTTCAGCGGGGAGCTTATTCCAGAGCCTGGGAGCAGCAACAGAAAAGACTTGGTCACCCCAATGTTTGTATTGACCTGGGCACTTTCAGCAGAAGTTGATTTGATGACCTCAAAGCTCTACCAGGCTACAGAACAGTTAAAAGCTCAGATAAATACAAAGGGGCGAGACCATTAGAGGTTAAAAATTAAATCTGACTAATGTATCCCTGTTGAATTTTCCTCAGGTTACATAACTGATAAGTAAGTTTTGACATAATTAGTATAAAATGAGAAAAGAAGCTTTCTTTAGGACTCTGGGTTTTTTTTTGTATTTGCTGTAACTATGAATGTAGATGCATTAGCTGAAAGTCACCACTTAATTCGTCACTTGCTGAACTGAAACATTGTGTATGTTTGAGCTTCTAGCAGAGGTGTGTCACATGAGTGAACAGGGATGGCACTGGTCCTGCGTGATATCTGATCGGCCACTCAGATTGGCCACTTTCAAAATGTGTGTCGGTCAGTTATTTACCTTCTTAGAGACAGAACTTATAGAAACATCTTCAATATACTTTTATCAAAAATATTATGGATCAATCACCAGAGAGAGTTTTGGCTCTGTAAAAATCATCTCTTAACAGCATTTCTCAAAATACTTTCAAGGTTTATCTTCCAATCATGAGCCCTTTTTACGGTGCACTTGCAACAAAGCTCTGGCATCATTACACCTAAAGATACTCACATTAATTTCACAAGGACATGTTTGTGTGTTCACAATTCAATATAACTTCATAGGAGCATGAGTGCATGCAAGGCAAGGCAGTTACACACACACACACACAATGCTACTTCCCGCTTGTTGAGTCCATGGAGCACATCACCAATATTACACCTCTAATACTACCTCTGGACACGGATCACATGGAGGTCAACTTAGCCCCTCTTTCTGTATCTGTGACATTCAAGTGACATTCAAACTTGAGGCAAAATGTCGCAGGTGCCAAAATACAACTGCTCTAAACAGAAGTGTAAATGTAGTAATTAATAAACTCTTTCTTTCCCCACTCCTCTCTTCCTTGGAATGTGCCAACCACAGAACAGCTGTGAGCTTCTGAGGCTGTGGGTATAGATCTGTGGGTGGAGATACCAGGTGAGGGGCAGGTATTATTGCAATAGCTCACGGTAATTTCAGAATGAGCTCAGATTCTAAACATTCAAATTTTATGTTTTCAGAAAAATTTGGACCACAATTAAAGGACTGCTTTGATTCTCTTCATAATTTGTGGGTTGGTAGTTCTCTGTAGTGCATCACGGTGGTGCAGAGGGTTAGCTATTGTCTTTTAATATATAAACAACTTAATATAGTAATGATACTACTACTACTAATAATAATAATAAAAATAATAACTTTATTTGTATAGCATGTTTAAAAACATAGGTTTACAAATTGCTTTGACTAACAGACCGGAAGATATGGAAGACAAAGCACAAGAGCTTAAAGACAGGGGAAAATAACAAACAAAAACACATTTTAGATCAAAGAACCCTGATAGACATACACAAAAAGAATAATAGACAGAAGCACGATAGGAACCTAAGAGGAGAACATCAGCACTTCTGGTGTCCCTCAGACCAATCATGCTCATGGAACGGACACAGGGAACAGGCACAAAAAAGAACTCAAAGCAAATATAAATCCATTTTGTTTACAATCAACCAAATTCAGTCAAGATTCAAGATTTCTTTATTGTCATTCGACTATATACCAACAGTACACAGTAGAACAAAATTACGTTGCACCTGGCTCAAGATGCTTAGAACACAGTAAAACACTGTTTACATAATACAAAGAAGTTTTATGCATAATGAGGTAGTTTGAAATGTTCAAGGCGTAGAATTGAGCTTTAGTGCAGTATACATATTATGCTCAAAGGTTCATGCCTGATATACTCATACTTGAGCCATCCCTGTCAGAAAAGTCTGAAAGTGCCCCTGATAAGCAAATGATCCACCTTACAGCTATTTTAAGGAATGCATTGTTATAGATGCCTGGCAAGTTATTAGCACCTCCTGGGCAGTGGTTCTCAAATGGTGTGGTGGGAGTAGTGTACCTTTAGGCAAGTCTAGGTGGGCCTTGGAAAATTGTACAATCAGAACTGAAAACTATCCAACAACTAATAAATTAGTTTTAAATCTACTCAGCTTTGCAGTAAACAGGATCAACAGTGAGCATCAAAACAAACCAAAATGTCATTCCTTTGTACTGACAGCTTGAAAAACACTCTAACAACAAGTCTTATTGATTAAAACATTATTCTGATGTTGAAATTTGGGTCTAGACTGGCCCAATATAGCCAATTTTCTAACTTTGTTTTACGTTCAAGGTCAGCTAAAAACGTACCAAGTGAATTTGAATAGAATGCTGTTTTTAAATGTAACTTTAAGGTTAAAATGGTTTGGTGAAGAACTTAAACACAGTTGTAAAAATGTTAACAGTCATATAGTTGTCTTACCTTTATTAGCATGAGTAGAAAACAAAAGTATGTATATCCTGAATTCGTCCTCTCAATGCCTTTTTTTTTTTATTGCGGAATATGAATATTCAATGCTTTGGCACACCCAAGGCTGAATCTTGGGTGTGCCTCGGGCCAAAAAGTTTGAAAACCTCTGCTCTAACGCATTCAGATTTTTAAGCGTTTAGGAAAGCAAATTAGATTTGGACTTATTATGTCCACTTTGGCTTTCCATACAGGTCGGATTTCCGCAGCGCTGATTGGCTGAATTGTTGTTGATATGCTGTCAATCTACAAGTCGAAGGGGAAGAGGCCAGTTCTGCAAACATAGCAGGCTACAGACAGGGACAAAAAATCAATAAAGTTGCCCTGTAATCTCTGTCGTCTTTTGAATTTCTTAATTTCACATCGAAACATCGGGATGAGTTCTTCCTCTCCTCCGGTAAGCTGCTATCGACAGACTGTAACTGAATGTAGCCGTTAGCCTCCGTTAGCTTTAGCCTGCACAGCGTCCATTCTGCTAATGTTAGCTTGTTTGCTAACGTTGTTTGTTGACAGCCTGTCTGTCTGCACTGAAGGCGTAACAACACGAAGCTTTAGCCGAAGTTCGGCTTATTATCCGTTATTTAACTCTGACTTACTTATATTGCTGTGTATTTATACTTTGTCCACAAAAGACACACACTAACTGACCTTAACTTTCAGACTAATATTTATCCAGAAGTGTAAAGTCAAAAGTGAAAATAAAACGAAATATCCAGTGATTGTAATAAATGTTTAACTAAACGTAAATAAATGAAAACCCTATTCATATTTTAAAATTAAGTATTAATCGTGAAAGAGACTTTAGATGAAAAGCCAAGGTTAAATCTTCTCGTTAGTATTTATTTAAAAGCGATTGTTATTTTTATTTAATACTTATTTAACCTGGGAAAGAAACTCGTTGAGATTAAAAATCTCCTTTTCAAAAGTGACCTGGCCAAGATAGGCAGCAGCAGAGTTAACAAAGTTACTTACAACTGCAGCAATACATACAAATGCACATAACATGTATAACACTTAAAATACAATGAAAAACAATAGATAATAGTAAGTTGAAAAGCTGGACCATGAAAAGAAACAAAATCATCTGTCAAAACATCTGCAGCTGATGCCTCAGTCTCCAAATCATTTAACATCCTCTAAAAATGGGTAAGGATTAATTGGTAGTAGTCATGGATGGGAATCAATAAGGTTTTATTGATATTAATGTCATTATCGATTGTGTTTCTAATTCTTTAACAATGCTGCTGTCCATTCCTGTGGATTTTCTTTGTAGGCAAAAAAAAAATAAACACATGGCACAATATTGAAGTCAGTGCTGTATAGATTAGATTATGGCCTAATTTCTACAAGTTGATAGTGTGTCCACACTTTAAACGTAGTGTACAAAAATTTAAGCCACAATTTCAACCACTTCTGTCCCCTATCTCCCATGATTACATTATTTTCTTTTTCTTAGCGTTTCGGCTGACAGCCTCTGATGAGAGTTTGGTGTCCTTGATTTGAAAGACATGCAGAACAAAGTGAAAGGAATTGATAGGCAAAAAGACTCATGATATTGATTCCTTGAGGGAGTTGTTATTGATTTTTAACTGGAATGGGATTTTTCAATTCCCATCTCTTGTGAAAGCGTTTAATAATCATGATCTCAATATCAATAAGTATAATTGTGATCGTGATTTTTTGCCATAATCAAGCAGCCCTAGTTTAGTCTTTGAAAAACTTCTAAAGTATCAAGAATCCACATTATCACCCTGCAATATGGATAGACTTAAGTGCCCCAGTGACAGCATCATAAATACTGTAAGAAGCCTAAGTAAGCCTAATTGTATGCATTTTGATGTCTTATCAATTTTCCTGTTTTTTTAGACCATTGGGGAGTTATTCCTCATCCTCAGTGAGATGGGTTTCACAGAGGAGCAGATCCAGGCAGCTGTGCAGGCGGGGCATTTTTCTGTTGCAGATGCAGCCGAGTGGTGAGTTTTCTCAGTTCTTTTCTTTAAATCCTTGAGGTGTACTTAATCTAAGTGCTTCTTTTGTATTATTACAGGCTTGTACAGGGTCAGTATCCACGACACAGGCTGGTCAAGCACTCATCACAGCCAGCTGACACAGCATTTTCAGCTTTCAACCCACCCAAAGAGGCAGCAAGCACCTCAGAGACACATACATCCCCTTCTGGTAAAACAACAAACACTCAGCACCTAAATACTGGTGTAACATCTTTCAGGTGTTCTGTTAGGAGGAAGCAGTTTTAAGCTCAAAATAAATCCTTTGTCTTTTGTATCTTAACAGCATCCCCTTCATTGGTGCTAAGACCTTCACAGTCCAGCTTGACCCCAGAACCTCTACCAGTGGAGTCACGCATCAAACATGACAAGAGTGACTTTGAGGAGCAGCAGAGACAACGATTCGCCCAGGAGGCCAGAGCAGAGAGACGACAAAAGAAGCAGGTGAGCTCTGCTGGAGAGATGGTTACATTAAGAGAGGACAGTCTGTTTATCACACAAAGAACGTAATCTTGCTCTTAAAATTTCCCATTTATATTCCTATATCATCTTTACGTATTATTCTTTGTCTGCCAGGAGCGTGAGTTGGTTTTGAAGCGAATAGCTGAGGACCGAAGGAGCCTGCAGGAGAAGCTCCAGACTAATGCTGCCACAGAGGCGTCTCCCCCCAGTGGTCAAGGGCAGAGGCTCGGAGGGAAGGTTCAGACCAATGTGGACAACAACTGTGTGCTAATGGTGAGGAATTCACTTTTGGGGCCTTTTCCTTTGTGGTGTATACTCAACTCAGCTCAACTCTGCATGGTTTGGATACTACCTGATCTGTTTTCCATTACAATAAAGACTATTGACCTTTTACATGTGACATCACATCCTATTCCATTTCGGCTGGATGTCAGAAATGATGCTGATACTTCACTGAGTTTGACAGCATAAGCTCACAGTTAACTTGGAAATCTCATGTCCTTATTGAGGTTTCTGACATTTGCTGTCCAAACCCAATAAGTCTCCATCAGCAGACATTTTTCTGTGTGTACTCCAGGGAATACAAGTATCCTTTTGTACTTGTAACTAAGCCGTCATAATCCCTGCAATTTATCTCATTGGGCAGTGGTTGTTTTTCTGCTTTTTGAAGCATGCAGCGTCTCCCTGTAACCGCAGCTCAACATTCCAGAATACAAAAAAAGTGGCTATTTCAGCCTGGTCTACACTCGTTTTTTTGCTTGTGTGTAATGTGAAGGCAATCCAACTCTTTTGACAGACTCAGTGTCTGTTTTTTTTAATCTGTTTTTATGATACTTTCGGATCCTTTTGTGGCTAGGAAATGCATCTCTGTGATAGTTATCGGCTAAAATGCAAAATAGTCTGTTGACATCAGTGGTACTTTTGCCATCCACAGAACTGAGTCACATCATGTTAGTCACATGTCTGCAAACGGTCAATAGAGAGCATCTGTACCTCTTTAAGGTAAACAGGACCTCCATAGCATGGCTACAATGGCATCTTCACAAAAACAAAGGAGGAAACAATGATGATAGTGCTACAGGCCTCTTTGTGTTTTTTGCAACAGTTAGAGGATTCATTTAGTGTAATTTCTGTGCCAGTGCCCCCAACCTGTGGCAATATCCTGACCATTCACAGGTCAGCCGAGTCTCCACGTCACATTTAGTCTCAGCTCAGCTCTTTTGAAACCCTGCTGGATGTGATATGAAAAACTGTGCCAGGTACGAGGTACAATCCCTGATGGAAAACCAAAACCAAGTAAAGTCGTGCTGATTTAATCAGATGCTTTGTTGTGGAAAAGGCCAGTTACTGTATGTGCATTAAGAAAAAAAAAACAACTCAGATTGGTACAGTAAGTCTAAAACTCCATCGTTAACTATTAACCAGGAAACAAAGATGTTAACTTCAGTAATAGTTAATCCATTAATTTTGTGCAAAATGAAGCTAAAATCACTTCTAAAGAAGCCTGAAGAAAGTCCAAAGTTTGCCTCTAGATGATCAGTGCTTTCTCAGTTTCATGATTATTTCACAGTTTCACAGCTGCTGCGTTTAAGCAAAAATCATGCCATGCATGTTAAGAAAGTTTTGATCTTTGTGATTCAGACAGTTTAAATCTAGAAAAAGATTGAATCCAAACTACCACAAAGATCAACAGATTGCTTCAAATCTACAAACTGTAGGAACCTTCGATATCTTGCCAGTCTTCATTTTACTCAGGCACCTTTCGTCAGGCAGCATTTCACAATAAAAGCTTCAAAGTGTGAATAAGCGAGTCTTTAAAATACTGGAGGCAGTAAACTCTTGCTCATGTCATTTGCAACCTGTCTGAACATGTAAGAGAAGGGTTTGGATCCTTCATCTCTCTCAGGTAAACAATCGGATTGTTGATGAACACAGTACCTACCTGTTTGTTCAGAAGTGACATACAGAAATCGAGCCCAAAAGGAGTGAAAAGTTTTGATTAATTGCTTTTTAAAATAATGCTCATGTTAAAAATACGAATAACAAACAATTAAGAGCTGAGCATACATGTGCCTAGCTCAGATTTTACCCCAGAAATGCATTTGCCTAATTTATATGTTTTCCTTTGTAGATCCGACTACCATCCGGTGAGTCAATGCGTGAACGCTTCCCAGCCGACGCTCCCCTGCGCAGCGTCATCGAGCACATCACAGGACGTCACCCCTCCCTCCCCTCCTTCTCTCTCCTCCAAGGTTTCCCACGGAAACGTTTCGGAGAGGCAGAGCTAGCCTGTTCCTTGCGCTCACTTGGCCTCACACCCAACGCTGCACTTTGTATTCAGACTACTCCTCCAGAGACGCCTCAGGATGCACAGAGTCCTGCTGATCCTCCTCCAGCAGCAGCGCAGAACGAACCCACACCCTTAGTTGCACCCTCACAACCTCATATCCCTATAATAGAGGGGGCAGGAAGGCAGGACCTTGTTCCCCCTCTTCCACTACCAAACCAGCTGTGGGAGGAGGCAGTCAATTACGCAGGGTTACCTGGAGTACCTCCACCACTTTCTAGACCATCTCACTCCTGGGGTAAGTTTATGCCTTATTTTATTGTTCAATGGAAACTTTTAATCTTAGGGTTGAGTCTGTTATGTTTTTAGGTGTGTCATCACATTGGAAATAAAACCATAATTTAATATTTAAGTGAGTTGAGACCATAGAGTCGTGCCCAATGATGTCCATTATCTGGTCAGGGCTTAAAATAGCCTTTTCTGTTCTTTAAGGTATTTACAGAGGTATAAACAGGACCAGCCAAGAATAATAAAGGGTATAAAACAAGTTAGCCCATTTCAACCCAGGGTATAGTCCCAGCAGAGGATAGATTTTAGGCTGTTACACTGGACAAGACAAAGACAAAGCAAATCATTAATTGATTCTGTTTACATTTCAGAGAACAGAGAAAGGTATAACAAACCAAAAAACAAAAAACAAATCATTTCTTGGTGTGGGATTTGAAGGTTTACAAAGCCAGCAGTAAATTATGTGATGACATAAAGATGCACAAACATCTGAAACAAATCAAAACAGAAATGCAGAAATGTTTGTGAATAAAGTCAAATCAAATCAAATCAAACTCAAATCAGCAATCAAAAATAACTTAAAATAGATGATATTGATTTTGACAAACACAAAAAAACGTTTTTGATGAATAACAGATATATATAAATATATGTATAAATCATTATATTGGTAAATGATTATTTTAAGTTAAATTTTATGTATTTAAAATAATGATAATAGTAATAGTAATAACAAAGATCATCAAGCAACTCTTATACACATGTATATATAAAACTATATAGTAGAGCTCTGTTATTCATCAAAAACATTCTTTTTTTTGTTTGTCAAACTCAGTATCATATATTTTAAGTTATTTTTAAGTGCTATTTTGTTTATGAACATTTCTCCACATCATAATTGGTTTTGTCCTATATGCTTCTGCATTTTTATGTCATCATGTAAATCAACCGTTAGCTTTTAAAACTTCAAATCCCACACAAAGACAATATCTGGGGGTTTGGGGGGGTTTTGTTTGCAGTTTTTCTGTTCCCTTAAACACTGACAGAAACAAACAATGAAATGTTTACTTTTAACACATTAAATATCCTTGAATTTACTGACCTCTGCCAAACAGTTGAGCTGGTAGTTAAAGGGTTTAAAATACCTCCTCCAACTCTTTTACTCCTCAGTTTCAGGTATTAGACAGTATCAGACATAAATGAACGATTATTTAAATTGAAGTTAAATGTTTTTTCACAGGGCGAGGTCAGAGGTTGGTTCCTGGCGATGCCGAGGATGTGGCTGGCGTTAACGCTGATGAAGAGCAAGCGGTAGAGGATGAACCACCTTACATGCTTAACGGTACAGCTCCACACGTTCAGGGGTTGATGCGGACACGTAGCCCCTTCTTTGACCTACATTTTGCTTGCCCCGCCCCCTTTTTCCGCCTTCCACGTGTCTCCATTTATTCACCCATGTAGAACTTTTTGTTCTCCCACGGCAGAAACAGAGGACCCGGCTTCTCCTTCAGCTGCTGGAGTCACTTTCATTCAGTTTCACGCTCACATGTTGCACAAGTCCCACTGAGCGGCAGGCCTATTAGTCAATGTCAAGGGGAGAAAGATTAGGATGAGGAAATATGTGGGTGAATGCCCCGCTCCGACAAACAGGTTGCACACACAGTCTGAGCTATTGAGCCCCAACCAGCATGGACTGCTCTCCAAGAGCTTACAGCCACTCAGCGAATCATATTCAGCTCTCCAAACATGTGGTTCAGATATAGCATTCTGAATGAGTGCCAGAGCAGACAGTTTAAAGAGCTGAATCACAGTCGAGCTCAATCATAGTTGAGTCTGGAAAGAGGAGAGTCATAGAGCAAGAATCAATGATGCTGCTGATTAGAGGTGTGGGATAGATTTCTTTTCTCTGTCAAATCGAGAACAATGTTTTATTCATGTACACTAAAATGCTGTGGTCTTGATATCTTTGAATTCCATTATGTATAGATTACAATATTCTCTTGTGTCATCCTCACAGGAATGCCGAGGCTGCCTTTCTTTCCAGAGAACAGATTTCGTGGAGAGTTTGAGCCGAGGCACCACTGGCCAGAGCAGGGCAATCGACTCAGGTGGGTGTCTAAACAAAGAGGAATGAACGCAACCTAAGATCCAAAGTGCATGTTTTTTAAATCAACCCACCTACAGTAGATAATTGGATCAGCATTATTAAGGGAATTCATGTGATAGAAGGACTTATGGTTCTTCTCAAACTTAATCCTTTAACGCCTGTTAAATCATATTCGATACATACTTTTATGATACCTCTATCTAATAATATGATCACCAAATTACTAAAAAAACATCTACAATCAGATAAATGATAAAAATGTCCTCAAGTGGATTATCAGTTGCCAAAAACACCTAATGTATCAAATGAGGTACAAAAAATATATATGTTGAATTTTATGGAAATTTTGATTTTATAGGATTTCAGTAGCAAGTGAAATCAACATTTCAGCTCCAAAAAATTAGAATTTGTCTGGCTATAATTTGTGTTTTCAGGCAAAGGACCTGTATTTGGAAAGGTGGGGAAAATGGAAATTGTTTCTCCTAAAATAGAGAGATATGTATGGGGGCTCTTCTCACCATCTTTACTGAGCAGCTTGTTTCTTTTCCATGTATTCTGTGTGTTTCTGGCTGAGTCAGAAGACCACGGGTCTGTGTGATGTGGTTTTTTGGACCACTTGTGTGCTCACCATAGCGGACGTTTTACTGAACCGGATACTTGGAGTTTGATGTGGACTGATAACGAGGTTCATGCACTGTGCTTTGTTGTTTTGTCATTTTTTTATGTTTAATTTTCTGTCTGTTAATAAGAAAAAAAAGACCAATAAAATTTAAGTCTATAATAAAAGAACTGTAATATCCTCTCATTATAAAAAGATGGAGAGAAAGATAGTTGGCACCTTATCGTCACTGCATTAAAAGATGAGATGAAACTTGATTTTGCAGTAATTTCATATGGCAGCATAACAAAATCTGGCATGAAAAATGTAAAAATACATCTGTCAGTGTACAAATGAAAGTGAAGTGTTGCCGTGTTTGAATGAAAAGAATCACTCAAACAGTAGATATACATGAGATGAAGTGTCATATTTGTTGGAAAGGTTTTTCAGCAAGAATCTGTGAATAATTTTGAATATGAGCAATTATTCATCAATACTCTTTGTTGCTGAGAACTGTGATTGAATGTGTAACAATTGCCAGTTTTTATTTTGAGCCTTTTTAAAGCTTAAATATCAGACTTTTCAGTGATGTAGCTTCTGACGTTAGATAGCTAGTTGCATCTCTGTAAATGTTATATTTTTATGTTTTATATAATAAATTGGTTGTAATGTAATGTTTTTTAATGCCTGCAGTAACAGAAACATCTGCTTGTTTACAGCATAATTTTTCTATTGAGCCTTGTTAATTGATTTATTGTTTTCTTTTGATTTAAAAAATAACTCAAACTGACCTATACTGTCAGAAAGAAAGCTTTGAATTTTATAACATTTGGAAGATGTTTTTAGAACTGATAAAGAATGGTGATATTGAAGGGGTTGAGAGAGTGAGCTAATTGAAAACATTTCACTTACTGTGGAATTGTATGCTGTAATGTACAGGGTCTGTTTATTTATTTATTATTATTATCATTATTTTTTTGATACTCTTAGCACAGTGAATTTATGACCTAATATTTGGGTTAATTTCTATTTTATTTATTGATTTTTTTCATTATTATTTATTTTTTCAATTGTTTATCTTAGTATTTAAATCTCTGCCAAGTGTTTGATGTTAATGTTTAAATGAAATATCAATAAATAAATGATCAAAAATAAATAAATAACTCCAGTGGCTGTTGTTTCAAGGGAAACAAAGTGTTGTCAGAAATGATTAATATGAAAAAACATTTATAATGATGCTAACTTACTGTTTTGGACAAAACTGTATTTTTTTCTGGACTTATGCAATCAGTATCAGCAAAACAGCAAAAGGTCTCTTGGATGATTACTCTTCTTGTGGAAGAAAGAACAGAGGCTGGAATTGCTTAGGATACAATATGATACAATACAGCTGCTGTTCTGGGAAATTTGATTAATGATGATAGATCACCATATAATGATATAGCACAGCATGTGATTTAGTGGGGAATATGAATGACCATATAAAGGTTAAGTGAAGGGTAAACATAGTTTGCATTTATTAACTACAAGTCCGTTTTGGCTGTGTTGGTATTTCCTCTCATTCTCAGTTCATGTTCATAATATTTAATGGATGTGAAGTTGCATTTTTTTGTTTTTGTATTGCAGTTGTAATGAACAGATTAGCACTAGTTGTATTGCAGGACATGACAGATGTTACGTGATCTGAAGCACATCTTACTGACACTTCTGTGTTGCTTGATGGACACCAAAACTGCCTGTTTTTTTCATTATGACTGACAATCAACAACAAAATCAAACACCTGATATCAGCCTCAGTTGTTACAGAACATAACTTTGTGCTTTAAGAGTGTGTGTGTCTTCTGTTTGGATGTCACAGGTATTCTGGAGGCTGATATTTAGTGAGTGTTTTCCTACCATTAGCAGTATCTTGTCCTGCTGTTTGTCAGTGCTCTGACCAACTACACAGTCCATTATCGGCTAACTCAAGGTGTCTATTTTACAGCCATTGGTGCTCGCAGACTAAGAGCAACCATTAGCGTTGTCAGAAATGGGTGATGTGGGGGCTTTAATCATAAAAATGGACCACAAAATGAAACCAACTTTCACAGGCTTTACATGGATTCAGTGAAGATGTTACATGATTCATAGAAATTGTGCTTTTGATTTTTCAGGGAGGCTCAAGAAGACAACCCAGCAGAACCTGAGGATGCAGAAGGTCTAGCTCCTGTAGCTGCTGGTCTGGCTGCAGTGGAGCGTCTCCAGAGAGCTGCTCAGCAAGAGGGCCCCCGTGCCTCCCAGGGACAACCGTCACCCCCCAAGAAACCATTTAGGACACCCAGCGTGCCGTCCCTATGTGCCTTGGCCACCCGCGCCACTGTCCACCTCATGACTGGTAAGAAGGAGGGTTCAGATAAAGCAGTGTGGTACTAGACTTGTACCGAATGTGTTAAAATCTGGTGTCACTACAAAACGCCTGTCATCTTTTAGCTCCCAGCATGCAGTACAGCAGCAGTCTGGCAGGCCTCACCCCGGAGCTTGCTGAGCTTCTTCTAAACCACATGTCCCGCGAGAGGCTCCTTCGTCCCCGCTCCCTGGAGCTCTTCTTCGGCTGTCCGCTGCAGAAATTTGTCCTGAACTGCTACCCGTACTCCACCAATGAGCTCCTGCGACAGCTAAGAGCCTTCACTGCACTGAAGCACCTCAGCCTGGTCAGCTCACCTCTCATCACAGGTAAGGGTTAAGCCTTTGACATCCAAACTAAGAAATATATTTACAACAAGTTATTTGTTGGTAAAATGGTGTTTCTTCCTCTTTATTTAGCAACATTTCAGGTTTTATTTGTCAGATTACCCAATTGGGAAGCAGATATGTTGGTCAACGTGCTGGTTGCTTGCCTGTTAAGGGTTATCTAGGGCATGAATGGAGTTCTTTCATTTCTGCAACAAAATTTTTGTTTTTTCGTGTGAAAACATCACAGAGCACAAAATTTAGATATCTAGCGGTTGACCCACTTTTCTGAGGAATCATAGATACATTTTTTATTATCAAATTTATTTCTTCCAACTAAATTATGATTGTTCGAGGATCTGGAAATATGTGAAAATATTTTTTCTTACTCCGATGGAACGATTGACTTCTGAATTTTTCTAGTTTTCAAACAGTTATATTCAGCAGTGCCACCCACTGGATACATATTGGTGTTACGAACACTATTCGGAGAGGTGAATAAGGAAAAACAGACAAAGATGGGCTTTCAAATTTTAAATGCAGTGGTAAGGTGGCAAAAAGTCAACCGCACGGTTACAATGCCAGTCAAAGGGTTAAGTAATTTAAGATGTTGATATTATGTGCTGTGTTTTGGGTTCATATCCTTGCAAATTTATTTAACTCTCCTTGTTTTGATTCTTGCAGACTCTGGCCTTTCAATCCTGTCCAGCCTGGTCAAACTCCAGTACCTCAACCTGGCTTCCTGTAGCAAACTCACCGACTCCTGCCTGCAGCAAATCACAGGTTAGGCTTCTCAAAGACCAATTGGCAAACAAGGTTTTGGCTGTTATCTTAGATGAAAAACAGATTATGTAACACCACTATGTAAGCACCTACATTTACGTGCAAGAACACCAGGTCCCAGCGTAAGCCCCTCTTTGTTAAGCTCTTTACTTTTCTTTGTGTTAAGTGGATTTTCCGTTTAATGTTGTTTTTTAATGTGTTTCTGTGTCCACCAGGTTTAAAGGCCCTGTGCTACCTGTCCCTTGACCAGACCAAAGTGACTGATGCGGGGATGGTTCTTTACCTCCAGTCGGCTCCGTCCTGCCTCTCTCAGCTCTGTCTCAACCATACAGCTGTGACTGAGGCCACGCTAGTCGTTCTTCCTACGTGTGTGCCACAACTACGGCTCCTCAGCATCAAGCAGACAAAGGTTCAACTACAGGAGTACAATATATAGCGTGAATCATTGTTTTTGTCGCTGTGTATCTAATCATCCTCATCTGTCAGGTGAAGGATGTATCAGCTTTGGCACAGCTGCCCAGCCTGCAGACCCTCAACCTGGACGGGACAGCAGTGACGGAGAGCTCTCTGGAGCATCTAGCCACACATCCAACCCTGTCATCACTAAGTTTGGCTGGAATCTCAGTAGAGGATGGCAACCAGGCCCTGCAGATCATCTCAGGTTTGTAAAGTCACATAAACTTAAAACAAACTATTTTACAAGTTAATGTCAAAGTACAGAATATCTCTGACCTTCTCTGCTTTCAGTTCAAAAGGCTTCTTCAGAACATTTTGTAGGTGGTTGGTTGCATATTTTCTTTTACCTAGATTGGTGATTGGCTAATACAGTCTTATAAAATTTAGCATTTACAATATTTTCCCCACAGAATTTTTTGAAGAAGCAGGCAGGGTTTCTAGCTCCTTCACTGCATCTTGCTAAATGGCTCCTCTTATTGTGCTTTGGTGCTTTTAGTCCTCTCTCTGGGTGTTTTGCTCTATCAGGTTTCCCATGTGTCCTGGAAAACCTGGAAAATGTCTGACCAATTTTCTAGTCATGGAAAACATGGAAAATGAGAAAAAAGTAAAATGTCATGGAAAAGCTTGAATTGTTCAGGAGAATTATTTATCTTCCTTCTACCTTGTTAGTGAACAAAAATCAAACAAAGAGAAATGAAGCAAATAATACTTGGTAATTACTGCACACTTAGCCATAAAATATGGGTAGATAAAATAATATAAATTAAGGAATAAAATATAAAAACTCAATACAATGGTGACAAAATAAATTAAAAATGGCAAAATAAAATTTAGGCTACTTAAACAGTAAATCAACAACATATATTTATAAAAAGGCAGAGTAAATAAAGATAAAAAACTGTTTAATCCATACATTTATAATAGGAAGACACTACATAAAAGCCAGACTAAAAAGCTAGCTCGCAGACAATGTTCATGCCCGAGAGTTAGAAATAAATACATTTTAAGTGCAGAGTTGAAAATATCCTAAAAAAGTCCTGGAAAATGATTTCTAGAAAAGAGTGGGAACCCTGTCTATGTGGTAAATGGGTAAATGCTTGTTTGATGGAGTGGGACAACCATGCATGTACCAAATATGCAGACTTTGCCTTTTGTGGACAGCTTGGGTTTGATTCCTGCCAGTGGCCTATGTGCCATGTGTCTTCCCCTAAACTCTCTCCTCCTTTCTGAGTCACTCTTCTGTCATTAGAGGCCAAAAAATGCCCCAGAAATAAAAAAGATATAATTAAAAAAAACAGTGGTTAGTGGACAAGAATGAACATTACTGCCATCTGAATTGGGGTGAGGATGCTGCCATACAAGATTTCTGTTTCTCCCTGCTCTTGTGTAAAATTAAAACTGTAAGAGGGTAAATGTTCAATTGAAAATACTCAAAAGCTGTCCTTAAAGCTCCTCTCAGCAGTTTCTCACTGATTATAAAACAGATTTAACTCCAAAATGATTCCCCCATATGACCCACAAAAACAACCATGAGGATATATATTCTGATCTTACTGATCTGATCTCTGCTTACTTTTTCAATGTTTTTTTTATTTAAAATGCCAGAAATTGCAATTGCAGGGTAGATTCTTAGGTGAAGTGATGAATAGCTTGTTGCAGACTGAGTGGCACAGACCCCTCAGGTCCTCTGGGACAGGTTTACTCACTGTTCTAGCTTTAAGTTTCTACGCTCCTCACCTGTGGAACAAACTATCAGAGGACCTGAGACTTTCTACGTCTGTGAACTCTGACAAAACATGTCTGAAGACATTAACTGCTGCCATCTGATAACTGCAGCTTCTTCTTTTTTCTCTTTTTATCTCCTCTGATCTTTTCATTAGATGTTAGTTTATTCCTTAACTTTTATTTCTCCTTTTTTTTTAACTTGAAATTCTATTTAACCATTGTTCTTTTGCTAATTTTATGTTTTTATTGTACTTAATGCCATATCTTTGTTTTTAAACACTGTGAATTTCTGTATGTATGAATGGTGCTCTATAAATACAGTTATCTTTCCTTGGAGGTGAAATGTAAAATACAGACACAACCCTAAAGTCCCTTACTGGAGTTTCAAGTACAGAATTAGAATAAAAGTAAATATTTGCTTGGTGTGAGTGAAGTGGAAATCTGTTAGATTTTTTATTATTTATTTTTACTGAGGTTTCTCTTTTCCCTCCAGGTCTCCGGTTAACTCAGCTGACTCTTCCTGGGCGTCACTCTGTGACAGACAGCGGTTTGTCTTTCCTCTCCAGACTGTGCCTGCTGACAGAGCTCCACCTGACAGACTACACTCAGGTCACAGACCAGGGAGTCAGCCAGCTCTCCACCATGAACAGGTAAAACATTTTTACAGCTGTGTATTTTTATTTGTCAGTAAATGAGTGGATAGTTTTGAAACTTGGGATATTCAGAGTATCAGAGCACTTAACGTCCTTCTTCATGTTTGTTGTATTGTGCGTTTCCTCTGTGTAGGTTAAAGAAGCTGTCCCTCAGTAACACTCAGGTGACAGATGCAGGGCTGCCGTCTCTGCGCGGCCTGCAGGAGCTTCAGGAGCTCTGTTTAGACCGGACAGCTGTCACCAGCAGAGGAGTGGCTGAACTCATCGTCTGTCTGCCTCACCTACAGGTGATTAAAATGGTTCCTAAATGGTCTTCCTGTAAGAGCTTAGCTCAATATTTCAATTTAAACCTACTGGTTAATGAGGAACAAGTCCTTTACCTGAAGGTTAGTCTGTATACCTTCATAACCCTCTTTCTGTTCCAAAGCCAGCAGATCAAATCAAGCTACACTACATGGCTCAATTATTGAGGGTTTAACATTTTAAGCTGTTCAATTCTCTTAATGTGGAAAGCCAATCTGAATGTGGGGCTCAGAAAAAAAGGCTAGCCAGAGGATTAAAGTGATGACCCCTTTTTGAAGCTGTTATTCTGTAATGTCAAAGGGGATTTGATGTTACGCAGTCTTCAAAGACAGAAATGTTTAAGCTTCAAGCCTTTATTTTTAAGAACAGTGTTCAAAGAAGCTTCTTGGAGCTCAGTTGAACATTATTTGTTGTTATGGAAATGTTTCAGTAAAAGTTAAATAGCTATCCAGTTAGTAGTTTTAGTTACTGCAGACTAACTATTTGATTTTAAATGCATTTCACTGAGCTGATGTTGATCTAAGTTTTCCTGTTTCTAGGTGTTGGGGTTGGCCAGCACTCAGGTGGGGGACTCAGTTGTGAAGAGAGGTCTGATCCGCTGCAATCAGCTCGTGAAGCTCAATCTCAGCAGAACACGGATCACAGACCAAGGTGAGGTTTAACTCTGAACCTTTTCATCTCCTCTGAGGTCAGAATACACCTTTTTTCTGTTTTGATGGTCACTGTATGGCCCACCCTACTCACTCCGTGTAGCTCACAACTAAATTTAAAATACAGTTTGACAATAATGAATATGCCCACATGAAAAATATGTGACAAATCTTCCATGAAAACAACAGAAATAGCAACATATGAGAGGAAATAGAGCTGTATTTGGCTGCAGTTGTTTCTTAAAAATTCTGTTTATGAATTGTAAAATGCACGCTGCAAGTAAAATATGATCTTCCTACCTGTTCACGCTGTATGCTTCAATGAAAAAGTAACTGAGCCTTACTGGCAAGAGCTGGCGAAAGAATTGAGGATAATATTTGGAATTTGAGTTGTTTTTTCGTTTTGCCACATCATTCCTTTGTAAAATGCTTAATGGTCTTAAGTATCAGGACAGGTGTCTTTACAAAATCATCTTGGCTGCAAGAAAAAAAGCCATCACACCTAAATGGATGCAGACAAACTCACCAACAGGACGACTGGACTGCAGTTGTAAACGAAATTTGCTCCATGGGAAAACTCGCATTCCTCTTAAGACTCTGAGCTGATGATTGTGTAAAATATTGAGAAAAATGGAAGTCATACCCCAGAGTTTGTAACCCTTCATCCGTGTAGATGACACATTGTTCTGTTGTATGGCCTGGAACAACCTCCCTTTTATTTAAGTTTATTGTATTTATGTTGTGTTATATTATTTTTCCTTTTGTAAACCTGAAATTATAAGAAAAAGAAAGTTGAAAGTAATTGAAAAGGGCTTAAATTCAATGTTAAGCTCAATAAGTTAAGTTTTAATACTTGCATTGCAGTTTAATGTAAAAAAAAAATTAAGTAATTTTTTTAATCGTCCATTTTTTTAGATTATGATTGATTGTCTTTATGGAGACAAATTTGCCCTCTGGTGATGAGGACAAAAAAAGTGTGGCGTTCTTGAAATACTAAGTTGCCCATCCCTGGCTTATAACATGGTGGCTAACTAGGGCTGGACAATTAATCGAAAAATAATCGAAACCGACATTTAGACCCTCTAATCGAAGTAATTTTACTCACTTCTATTATTTTGATTATTTTCCCTGTCTAAGTCACGTGACCGCACCCCCTCCATACAGTCTGCGTTCACTTCAAGCGCGGCGAAGGGCCCCAACATGAAGGGGACAATCTATTAGAGGACCTTGTAGCCAAGAAAAATGCTGTCTCCATTGTTTGGGCACATTTTGGATTCTTTTCAGAGGGCATCGAGCAGATGGAAGGAAGTTACGTGTAAATACTGCAGGAAAACCGTTTCAACGACCGTCGGTAACACTACCAATTTGTTCCAACATAGCATAAAATAATCGTTCATTAATCGTAATCGAGGTCAGAGCTTCAAGTAATCGTGATACTGAGATTAGGTAATATTGCCCAGCCCTATAGCTAACCATGGATTGGACTCAAATAACCGTTCAATAAGTAAACAGCTGACGTCACTTATACTTATGCTCTTTACGTTTGTGTTCTCCTCAGGTCTCAAGTACCTGAAACACATGCACCTGGCTCAGGTGAATCTGGATGGAACCGGAGTGAGCCTGATAGGAATCGCCAACCTCCTCTCCTTCACCAACATCAGCAGCATCAGAGCCAGCAACACTCGCACCATCTCCCAGGACGACGTCTCCGACGAGGAGTGGGAAGCCCAGTGAGGATGGACCCCCTCGCTTTGGTCCTCACGTGGTGTTCAGACCTCGGACTGACGCGGTCCCCTTTCAGCCCCCTATGAAGCATGCCGCTGCTGCCGCTGCGGGGTTATTCTGACAAGAACTGAGACACTCCTCCTCCCTATTGCACTGTTTCAACTGCAGCTAGCGCCACTAATCGTCAATCATGCACGCTAACAAGTTGAAACTTTAATCCAGAGCCTTGTGTTTGAATTCAGGGCATTTCAAACGTTTACATATATTTATAACTAATCTGTATTTACCTGCATAAACTGCAGAACTCCAACTACAGCTTTAAAGCTTTACCTGCAGCCTTAGAGGTTGGAGCGACCTGCAGTTCTATATTTTGGCTTGAACATATTAAATAATGGAGATATAACTGAAACTACAGCATGAATAATCAGACGTTTAAACTAACAGACTGATATGTTGAGAAACTTAATGAAACCTTTTATTTTGAAGAATTGTGGAGAGAATCCTTCAAAGGATGAGACAACAGATGATGTTTTCAGTGTTGCCTGTCGGTCAGTCTAACATTGAATCAAGTTGAAGTTGCATTTAAGTGAAGTTGAATTATTTAGAATAATTTATGTTCACATTAATCTCCTGATGATAATTACGGTTAGCTGTAATTTTTGGCACTATTAATTGTAGTTTTGTACAAGGAGCAAAGACTCCTGTGAATGATGTCAGACGCCCACGATAATCATAAGATATACACTCAGTTTCAGGCTAAAGATGAACTATCTGTTTTTGATTGGCTTTAAATCCATAAAATTCTAAAACAGTCCTGTCACCATGACTGTGAGTATTTGCTCTTTTCTTTATTATGGTAAAAAAAATCTTTCTTATGAAGAAAATCTTATCAAATGTCTTGTTATCTTTGTTTTTCTGGAGGTGTCATGTCAAATTGAGAAATGTTTCTCAGGGAGGTTTTGCTCTGTTATAACATTGAATATTTTTTAAGCAGGATTAGAATTTTCAGAATGTTAGATTGGTTTGTTGTTAAGACTGGAGGCATTGATTGTAGTTATGAGGAAATTGTTTTAATATTGGACAAATATTCTCTTAGGCATGGTGGCAAAAAATGTGACGCTCATATAGGGCTGGGCAATAAAGACCAGTGATCATATCTCAAAATTTTTGAACTGAATGGGAATACACAAAAATATGTTTATAATGTTTCTGTAAAGAAGAAGCCAAGGTGAACACGAAGGAAGGATTGTAAACTTCCATCCATCATCGAAACTGCTCATCCCTTTCAGGGTCGCGGCCTGAAAGCCGATCCCAGCTGACATTTGGCGAGGGGGGGGGGCACTGCACCAGTCGCCAGAGAAAGACAATCATTCACACTCACACACATACCTAATTAACCAATATGTGGGAAGAGGCCTAGAGAGAACCTAAGCTTGTACAGTACAGGGAGAACATGCAAGGCCCTGACAGACAGGGATCGAACCAACAACCTTCTTGCTGTGAGGCATGTGCACTACCTGCTGCGCCACTGTGCACCCCCAGGATTGTAAACTTTGAGGGAAAACAAACAATATTGATGCCTGTTTTTTTTTTTTTACCATGACAACCAAACTTTAAAACATTTGATATTTAATAATTGGTCATTTTTATTTTAAAATATCAAAAATGGTAAATCAGTGTTAATTTTGGCAGCATTTTTTAATTTAGTTTTAGTCTTTTGCCTAAAATATCTCTAAGTTTTAGTCATACTTTAGTCATCTAAATTGTTTTGATTTTAGTTGATGAAATTTCACAAAATTTTAGTCTACAAAATCTGCTGTAAATTTAGGCGACTAAATATGAAGTGTAAAGTGTAAGACATTTTTATGCTCCCTTGAATTTCTGAAGTCATGTTTTACACTTGGATAAAATGAAACATCTAATAACCCTTTATTGTACGCTAGTAAAGTTTGAATGTGTAAATTGACAAACAAATTTGACTTCACCTTTATTTAGGCTACCTGGCAGAGCATCTCAGTTACAATACCAGAATTGACAACTAACAGTGAACCTGCTCTACTCCCCAACTTATCCCGCTCTCATGAAGCTGAGGCAGCTGTGATTGGATGTCCCTCTTAACTCATCCAACCTTTCCACACAACCAAAGTAGTTGTGATTGGATATATTCCTAACTTGTCTCTACTTTCTACATGACCAAATTACCTCTGATTGGATTAAGTCTGTCAAACATTTTCATCTAGTTTTTATTTGTTGATAAAAATGTCCGTTAATTTAGTTTAAGTTTTTGTCCATATGCACTTGTTTTCATTGGTTACTGTCTAGTTTTCGTCAGGGAAAAAAGGTTGTTGACAAAAACTATGATGAAAATAATCAGTCAACGAAATTAACACTAGTAAAGTCCAATTACACATAATATATGCAGCTTTTGATGAGGGTGTCAAAATTGGTCGCCATCTTTTTTTTTAACTGAAGATCCCATATGATACCACTAGAGAAAGCTAGACCTACATGCCTGAATTCACCAAGAAACCACAACTAATAGTTACTTTTAATTGATCATTTTTTGACTTAACCCACATTTGAGCCAGTCGATACAATCTTAAATCCATCAGTGGGATAAAGGGAAGTCTTCACTTGGGGAGGGGTTTTCTAAAATGTTTGTATCAATGACCTAAAAAACGGCAGAAAAAAGCTAACAGAGGGCCAAAGCGCAGAGAAGAAGCTGCGTTTTCAAAAATACCTGCCTACATACTGAGGGAACATGACACATTAATACAAGTTAACAATTCAATATCACGATGCAACTGCAAGTATCCTTATTTTCCATATTACTGCATCAGGCTACTTTTTGAATAATACGAACAGATAAATATGAACTCCATTTAATGATTACTTTTGAGATCAATTGCAGCAAAAATGTCTTTTCATGTTCATCTCTGCATCCTCATCCCGATGCATCAATTAAAATATTTTTGACAGCCTTATTAAATCAGGGGTCCCTAAACCTATTGGCCCAGGACCACCAAAACAGCAACACAGGAGACTGGGGGACCCACTTTGACATGTGCAAACTTACATTCAAATCTTTTTGAACACATTACCCTTTTTTTTTTTAGCTTAAATCACACCTTGTAAGGTTTTATGTTAAAAAAATATTTCCAAGTAATGGTTAAAATTGACCATCTGAAATCATTGTTCATTATGGAAAGCCTTGTGATCCCCTCGTTCCATTTAAATCCACTGATCTATTTGTACAAATATGTGCTACAGTTGGTAAGGTTAGAGAAGTAGGTTTCTCACTAGTTTCACCAATTAATCTTAGTATTTATTTTGTTTAAAAAAAATAAAAAGAATAAACAGTTTTTCCTGATGCTTATTGACAATTTATACCCATATTCAACATTCTTATCCTGTCTCTTAAGAACATCCTCTTCATAACTGCACATATTGCCCTGCCCTATACTGATGCCATGTCCATTGGGAATTTTACAACTTTTGATGCCACGTTTATGAATGTAAGTCACAAACCCAGGTCACCTTCAGACTGATTTGCTCCATCATTCAGGACATCAAGTTGTTCTTTGAGCTTTAGTTAGATACTCCTGTTTTTGGTAATTTCAGCCATTGTTAAAGATGGAGCGAGCATTACGGACTGTAAGATGGGTTAGAGGCTTCATAGGCCACGATCCAAAGCCACTTGTAGAATCACTTTGTCCTGTTTACACAGATGTACAGATCTTTATTTTCCCTTACAGTTCTTGATTTTTGGAAACACTGTTCTTTATGTTTTCCATTAAAAGAAGTCTTAGAAATCTGCTGTTTTGATGTTCTGTTTATTCAGACAAATCTTTATTGCATTACATTGTTAAATAAGGCAGAACTGCTCTTTTACACAGAAAAAAGTCAACTTTTAAATATCATAAAATATGACCTAAAAGCTGCTGCATACATGAGGGGATAAAACAGAACATTTGGAAAAATAAAACTTTTCTGTGAAGACAGCACGATGGAATGCATCCCAAAATGCACCGAGACGCTTCAGGTGAAATCAGCCAATCAGAGTGCAGCCTGAGGTGAAGGGGGAGGAGGAGGGGCAGCATGGTGCAGCACTGTCAAACCGAAAATGGAAATACAGTACGACATGTACAAGAGACGTGTCCAATAAGATGCATAAGAGATTGTTGTTTCAGTTCTACTCGGGACATTTCCCGCAAAGCAAACCCTGCTGGTCCTCTCAGGAGTCTGCAGGACGAATCCATGATGTAAGAGAAAGGAGTGGCTCAGGATGTTTGTTTAGATGTCATGCGCTTGTTTTTCAATCTTTGATTTCAAGTGCTCCTTGTATGCCAGGATGTCCCTGTTCCACTTTGTGATGGCTTGATTCTCACATACCCAGATCTCTTTAGCCACCTGGAGGAAAAACAGAGGGTTATGAGGAAAGTGCTTCAGCTGCTGCACTCGACAGGAAAGGCTTCACGATGTAGACGTTTACCTGCTGAATTAGCCTGAAGTCGTGGCTCACAAGCATCATGCCGCCATCAAACTCGTTGACAGCTTCAGCCAAAGCGTCAATGGTCTCGATATCCAAGTGATTTGTGGGCTCGTCGAGGAAGAGCATGTGAGGGTTCTGCCAGGCCAGCCAAGCAAAACACACCCGGCACTTCTGACCATCTGATAAGTTCCTGATCGGACTGACCTGAAGGAAAAGTTTGATTTAGCTGATGAGAAAAAAAAACCTTTGCCCCATTCTCAATCATCAAGATGTTTGTTTTGTTTGTAAAGCGAGGTACTAGTGTTCATTTTGACAGCACTTTAATTTAGTTTTAGTCTTTGGCCTTAAAAAGTCTTTTAGTTTTAATCTTAATTTAGTCATCTAAAATGTTTTAATTTTAGTCGACGAAATCTACTGTAAATTTAGTCGACTAAAATATGAATTGTAAAGTGTGAGGCATTTTTTAAGTTTCCTTGAATTTCTGAAGTCATGTTTTACTCTTGGACCCCACCACCATGAAGCTGAGGCAGTTGTGATTGGATGTCCCTTTTAACTCATCCAACCTTTCCACACAACCAAAGTAGCTGTGATTGTATATATTTATAACTTGCCCCTATTTTCTACATGACGAAACTAGGTCTGATTGGATTAAGTCTCCGTCAAACATATTAGTCTAGTTTTTACCTGTTGATGAAAATGTCAGTTAATTTAGTTTTTGTCCATGTGCACTTGTTTTTTTTAGTTATAGCCTAGTTTTCGTTAGGGGTAAAAGGTTGTTGATGAAAACTATGATGAATAACTAGTCGACAAAATTAACACTGCAGGGTACACATAAAGATTATCGGGCTGTTTCTGTCCCAAATTTTCCCCTTCCCAAACAAGGACGGCAAATGCCCAATTCTCTTGTCTTATAAGATTATCCTATAAGATTATCCTGTGGTCTGAGGTGTTAAGAGTGAATCTGTCCTGATAATCGGCTCCGAAACGGGTGGGGCTGACAATTGTAAATATTAAACTTGTTCAATATTATGCCCAATATTGACCTGAAATATAAAGTTGGGTGGACCTCAGAAAAGGAGGACCAGCTCAAGTGTTCATACAGACTCTGGGATTATTTCTAGTCTTTTGTTTTTTGTTTGTTTTTTTCTTATAGTTTGGGATTTTTCCGTCAAAAATAGTCCCAAGACCACCATCTCCCTGACTACAAGCCTAAAACCTCAGCACAAACACTAATGCCCATTACACATATGAAATATGAAAATAGAGAGTAGAGCTGCTGCATAAACCACCTCTGGCTACTCAATAGGTATGGAAAAAAAAAAAAAAAAAAAAACTGGGAATGACATGGGTGTCGCAGATAATTGGGTTAAAAGCTAAATATCATGACCATTTCAGCCTTATACAAAATCTCCACAATCTTGATGCAAATACATATTAGTTTTGAATTAAGAGTTGAAGCTCCCATAATAGAGCTAGTTTTCAGGAGATACACCAGTAAATCAGTGTTTAGCTCTTACAGGACAGAAGAAGCTTGATTTTATGGTTAAAATACATTTAACTCTACAACTCAGTATTGATATCTGCCAAAAGAAGATTATCAGAATTTAACCGATACCTGGTATTTCTATAGTTTTTCTCTAATGATTAATGATAGAAAAAAGACAAAGTTGCTTTTATCAAAATTCACCATGTCTGATTTTGGTGAGTCCTCTGTGACATGAGTAGCCAAAGTGCACGTGGTCATATTTTCTTCCGTTGGTATGAAGCAGGTACCAGAGTTGAACTGCATTCTGGTATCATCACCACTTAAACTGCAGGATCCAAATCCTACCTGCTGTTTTCCTGTCAGCCCGTAGCGCCCGATGATCTTCCTCATCTCCTCTTTCTCTTTGATCTCAGGGAAACACTTCATCATGTACTCCAGAGGAGAAAGGTCCAACTCCAGCTGCTCTGTCAGGTGCTGGAACACGAGCAGAAACATCAGTCATTAATGTACACTGAATGCACCGTCGTTATTAAAATAAATGTTGGTATAAAAAGGTCTATTCCACAGCACTTTACCTGGTGATATCTGCCAATCTTGACATGAGAATGTTTGCGGATCATGCCGTCAGTGGGTAGGAGCTACGAGAGAAAAAAAGTTTTATTCCAGATCTGAAGGAAAATTCAGGTGGATGTGGGGTGACACTGAAATAAGCTGAACCAACCTCTCCCATCAGCAGCTTCAGCAGTGTGGACTTCCCTGCTCCATTGGGCCCCACCAGTGCAACTCTTGTGTCCAAGTCAATACCGAACTCCAGGTTCTTGTAAATGTGCGGCTACAGGATGCAAAAACAGAAGTGAGACTCTGCCTGCATCTACATGAACAAAGCTCCGTCTGTGCTGCAGCTTCAGCGATACTCACTGTGTTGTCGCTGTACTTGAAGCTCACATTCTGAACCATGATAACAGGAGGAGGAATCTTCCCACAGGGAGGAAAATAAAATGACAGAGTCTGTGGGGAAAAACAGGCTCTAATTAGTACAATAACTTTCATTAATGATTGTAATAATCTGAAAACCAGTGCCAAACCCTTTGTCTCCCTCATTGTTTAAGTACCTTGTCATTCACGACTTTTTCAGTCAAGCCTGATGCCACCATCTTCTGCAGCGTCTTCTCTTTGCTCTGTGCCTGTCGCGCCAGCTTCGCAGAGCCGTGACCAAACCTGGCTATGTAATTCTGGAGGAGAAAGGGAGGGAGGTCAGTAAAAATCACAGAGTGTAAGATGTGAAAAATTAAAGTGCAGTGACATTTATTCTCTGTTTTCCCAAGGAAATTATTTTTTATTCAAAACTCCCTGGTTTAATAATCTGGCACCGAAGGCTCTGACAACTTTTTCTCTTAAGAGTAGGGCTGGGCTTTATGATCAGCAAATAAAACCTCTGATATTTTTTCAAAACAAAATTCAATTTACATGAAAAAGTTTTGCTTTGACCCAATCAGAAATGTTTTAATTCCCCACCAGGATTTGAAGAGCATGCTGTTCTTCTGTTTTATGTCAAAGCTGATCTGTTCTCACAAAATATTAACATGAACCCTCTCTCATCCTTACCTCTGCTAAGGAGGTACTGTTTTTGTCAGCATTTGTCCGTCTGTTAGCAAAATAACTTAAATATATGAATGGATTTTGATGACATTTTCAGAGAATGTTGGTCATGACACGAGAAACAAATGATAGGATTTTGGTGATGATCCGAAACTGGACACAAGGAATAACAAAAATGCCTTAACAGAGGGGTGTGCTCTATAAGCACTTGTAGTTTAAAAAAAAAAACAAAAGAAACAAGGCTAGAAATGTGCCTTTACATAAAAAGCTAGCCCTGCCAAGACAAAAACATTCATTTTCAGCTTGTGTCTCTGTTGGAAGAGAACATGGGGAGAGTTAACTTCTGGAGTCCAGGGGGAACAAAATGAGCTGCGGACCAAGTTGTAGGAAAAAAATCTTGATACTTTTTTAAATGATTATTATTATTATTAAATTGTTAATGAAGAATTCAAATTAAAAATCAGTACTTTGCTCAGTCTGAATTAAGACCCAATTTAGAGTGCCATCACAGTCCTTTCGAACACTAACACAGGAGAAAAGAAACTACTCAAAGTGCAACTGGGAATGCAGTTCCCTCTCAAATACAATAAAATCTAGATTTAAAGTTGCACTGATTCATTTGGGGTGAGCACCTAAAACTGAAAAGTTCTTGAACTAGATAAGTATGACCATGTTGCAAGTCCTCAACAGGCTTTTCTGTACGGCTTTTAGCTCTTTTAGTACCTTCTGTTCTCACTATTGGGAATTTGCACTCTTGCCATTAACGGTACAAGAACGAAGTCCTCAGACTGTGATGATAGTTGTGAAGTACAGACAGAGAGACCATCTCAGGTGGTAATTTGTCTTTATTCAATAGTTTTATCACACCTGCCCTCTTAAAGATTTACTTCACAGGATGCCTTCAGTCTCTGTAAATTCACAGTTTTGACCCACTAAGGTAAAAACCCTGTCAAGAGTGGCACCAACTTGGCAAGCCTTGTCTGTTGGGTAGCTTGCGATAGACCTTGTATGAGGGGGAATTCTTACAGGGCCAGGGGGTGTGCAACATGTAAAGGGGGCAGCTGCACTAAAAAAAAAAAAAAGCCATGTGTAGGTACTAATAAACCAATTTACTGTTGCCATTGGGCACAAACTTCATTTCTCTAAAGTTGATACTTTTCAGCAAAGGAAAAAAAAAAAAAAAAAAACACTTCTGCTCTATGATTAAATATTTTTTCATACCTTCAAATGGATTACACTAATTACACCCACTCACCAACAACACAGTTGAATGGAAAATAAAGAAACTCAAAAAATGTAGCCGAGGTTTTGCCCCACAGTGGTGATATATTGGTGTTATTGTCAGACCAGTGTTTAGGATATAGCCTTTTTATCTGTACATTTAAAGTCTCTCATTTACATGATTTTACAGTCAAACATGACTTTACTTTATGGCCCTGGGATTGAACTGGTGCTTGAACACATTTTAGTTCTTGGACTGAGCTGAAGGACCCCATTCTGAACACCAGTCTCTGCAGTAATCCCATCCCACCACATGGTGTCGCTCTTTTACCTTCATATGTGCTATCTGGTCTTGTTCCCAGTTGAAGCGTTTCATCTGGTTCTCTTCCAGCTCCTCTCTGGTCTTCACATACTGGTCATAGTTACCCTGAAAGCAGAAAATAGATTTGCACGGTCATGAAAATGGGCAGCACACAGAGCCATTTTTAGTAACAGCCCTCCCCCCAGTGTCCTCATTTAGTGTCATGAGATCATATATGGAGGAGGTCGTTCATGCAGACCTTCCATGGGATGCTCTGTTTTAAAGTGGATCCTGCCAGGCGCTCTTACCGTGTAGTATTTCAGCTTTCTCTGGTGCAGGTGGATGATGTTGGTGCACACACCGTTCAGGAAGTCTTGGGAGTGTGAGATGAGCACGAGGATTCGCCTGAACCTGATAAAACAGAAGCAGGGTTAGTGGTTTATAAATTCTGATGTGCTTGTGTGAAGGATTTGGGTGTCAACTCACGATTTCAGCTCTTCCTCCAACCACACACAAGCATCAAGATCCAAGTGGTTTGTGGGCTCGTCCAGCAACAGCATGAAAGGCTTGATAAACAAGGCTCTGGACAAAAAGAAATGATTCATACATTATTCTCTATTGACTTTCTTTAAAAAAAAAAAAAAAAAAAAAAACTTATTTGAAAACAGTTTTCATGTAATTTCATAGCTTATGGTATCAGTTTTTGATTCTAGTTCAGGACATTTTTTACCAAATTTTGCCTCCATGTGTACAATTTGACAACTGTCATTTCACCTTTTAAACAAAGTAATAAAGAAATCAAAGCCTGGGCTTTACCTCGCCAAAGCGACACGCATCCTCCATCCTCCACTGAAGTCCTTGAGTTTCTTTTGCTGCATAGCAGTGGTGAAACCCAAACCGTGGAGGATCCGAGAGGCTCGCACCTCTGCCTTGTCAGCATCCAGCTCCTCCAGACGCTCGTACAGCTCCATGAGCTTCTCACATTCAGCTATCCAAGGAAAGAGATAAATGGCATTTATGTATTCTGTGAATGACAGCCTCGCTTGTTTTGTTCATTACTGTAGCTGATGCTGTTCTAGTTAATTTAAGTTGTCATGACAACACACAAAAGGTAAAAGGTCAGACTTTTATTTTATTGAACTGCCAATTTGTTTCTTTCATATGCAGTTGTGAAATGAAAGGTTTAGAGTACTTGTGTCACTTTGTAAATTAATTCCCAAGCAGTCCTTTTTGTTCATTTTGTGGATACAGTTTTATTAAGTCATGTGACTATAGCATGCAAGCTAGCACAGACAAAGAGACAGAATCTTGGGTACAGCAGCAGAGAACTTTGCATTGCCATTGTACTTTATCTCCTTTCTGTTGGTCATCGGGGAGACAAGGTAAAAACAGATGAATAACTTTGATAATTCATTTCTTATAGTTTTGTTAGTTCTAGTTTTCACAGCAACTCGACACACCAGATGGATGTTCAATATATTTCATAAGTCCATCTGAGAAAGAGCCCATAGAAAGTGTTTTGGAATGGGCAGAACCTTTCAAAGCGTATCTGGCAGGTGATTGGACAATTGGTCTATCAATCACATTTATTACAGGCCAATCAAAACGTGTAGTAGGCAGACGCTACTGCCGCAGTCTGTAGGACTTGAGCGTAAGCAACTTTGTAGATTAAACTCTAGGCAAAACATGTCAGAAGTGGAGCAAAAATATCCTTTCTATTGAGAAGTTTGTTGTGTTGATACTTTTTTTTCGTTTAATAAAGAAATGTGGTTCAAATTTGATAAAACTGCCACTGAGGGTGTTAGCATCTATGCTAATCTCTGTATGAGCAGCAACTTCCTGCTGTCGTCTCACTCGTGGCTCTCACCTCTTCCTGCTCCAAAGGACTGATTGGGCCGAGCCTCTTTGGGCAGTCATTGTAGATTGGAGCTTAGCAAGATGGATCTGCCTGATTAGACTCACTGAATCAGGCAGATCCATCTGCAAGGTTAGTTTTCAGTGCTCCATGATGTGTTATGGTCTTCTATGAAGATTAAACATGGTTGCGGACATCTGTGTGGATCGTGGACTCTTAAATGAACAGCAGTAACAACTGTGATGCCCTTTTCAACTTTAATTTACTGCAGCATTTTCTGAGTTTTCACTCCCGTTTTGCAGATGAAACCTAATTTGCAGACGTAATTCTGGCCTTGTGCTTCTCATGCAACTTACAGTCCTCGTGGGCGAGTCTTTCTGCCTCCTTCTCCAGCATTATCCTCTCCTCATCCACCTCCATGACACACTGCAGAGCCGTCTTTTCACTGGGGGCCATCTCCCGCGTCAAGTGGTAAATGTCGATGTGCTCCGGAATGGGAACTTCACGATGCCCGATGGCCGACAAAAGCATGGATTTTCCTGGCAGGTGTAAATAAAGTACATTTTAGCATTCAAGTTTTGTGTCAAGAATGTTTCATCCACAGTCTTCTTCAAGGGTATATGCTAACTGTAAACAAGGGGTTTAGGAAGAAAAAGGGTCTATCGTTTATGTCTAACTTTTTGGGTATTGAAGTTTTCAAAGCAAACAAAAACAAAATCCATCTGATTTTAGGGGACGTAAAGGGCATTGATAACTGACAAAGTGCGAGTAGAGACCATTTTACCTGTGCCGTTCAGGCCGATGAGCCCATAGCGTCTGCCTGAGTTGAGCTCCAGGCTGGTGTCCGCTAGTAGCTCTTGGCCGTGGAAAGTGAGCGACAGGCTACTAATATGAACATCGGTGCTGTTGGGGTGTGAAGCCAGAACACCAGTCACTGCCCGTGCCTCAGTCTTTGCCAGCTCAAATTCATCCAGCTCTTTTGTCAAACTGGAAATACCTGAAAAATGAAAAGTCTTGTTGACTAATTTGCTCCTGTTTATACGAAGGGCATGTCTCCCTGTAGAGATAACATTTAGCGTGAGGATTTCAGACAGGTACATAAAATGAAAAGCTTCTCACCATTA